>RJWM01013256.1:0-53738 GCA_004363535.1 Dasyprocta punctata | reverse complement strand
AGTATAGTTACAAAACAATCATGCATTGAAATCTCTGAAACCTGGGCCAAAATAAATTATTTTCCTTTTATAAAAAGGGTTTTTACCCCCATATATTTTGTCATAACTATTTCTAGCTAACTAACGTTAATCCATGTTATATAGATCACACTTCACACTATATAGCATCTGCTATAAAATAGTTAACATTGTATCGAATCTCCTTTCCATAAAAAATGTTCTCAGTTACAAATGCATGTGAACCTAATTAGAGGTCAAATTCAGTTTCTTAAATGAGTACAATAATTGATTGGTCTTTGAATTTCCATCCATATTTGGCCAACAATTAAAATTTTAGCAATAATATCAGCAAAAATAAAGCAAACAATCTATGTTTAAAAATTAACGTATGGTACCTCTAATACAATATTCCCACACAACTTATCAACATTTTTTATGATCAGTATAAAAGTTTACTTTGTTAATATAGAAGTTAGATGATTCTAATAGTGATTTATAAACATTTTGGCATTAAAGAAAAACACTGTTGAATGAACTCAAAATTGCTAGTGTAACAATAGTTACTTCTCTCTTCATTTGAAATGACTTTGTTTATCCTCCCAAAAGCCTATAATTGATTACCCACCATTCAACTGTCATTCAAGTTTCATAGCTACTTTGAATTCCATTTTACTTTGGTATTGATAAAGGAGGCAATAGAGCTCCTTCAACATTTACTTTTAAGTTGAGCTACAAAAATACAGAGACATGAGCAATGCATGGATTTCCTTAGTTCCTTTGTTAATGCCAATAATGATGCTTTTATTTGTTGTTTTCCAGAAGAGTCATCTATTTACCAATCAAATTTGTATATAAATGTAATTACTATAGTTGGTAACACCAAGGGATGTCTTCATATAATTTCACAGAGATTATAAAACATAATTCTATGTAGAAAAGTTTTAATGTTTAGAGCCGGATGTGGTGGCGCACGCCTTTAATCCCAGGACTTGGGAGGTTGAGGTAGGAGGAGCGTTGTGAGTTCGAGGATGGCTTGGGCTACAACGCGAGCACAAGGCCGGCCTGAGCTACACAATGCAACCCTGTCTCAAAAAACCAGGGCCAGGAGTTTGGCTCAGTGACTTAAGTGCCTGTCTGACAGGTGCGAGGCTGTGAGTTCAATCCCTGGTGCCGCCAAAAAAAAAAAAAAAAAAAAGAAAGAAAGAAAAGTTTTAATTTTTAAAATGTATGCACTTTATCTTTTAAAATTGTACAAATGTATATTACATAAATACATATTTTATATGTGTGTTTGTGTGCCATATATCACAGCTATTAAGACCAGAAGATTTGGAACTACAGTATCTAAATATTATTATAATCTGTTTTTAAAACTTATGGGGTTGTTTAGGTTGAGTAATCCACAGCATGACTATAAGGATTTGTGGCTGAATTTGTCACTTTTAAGTTTTGCGATACTGGCATGTAGCTTGACCTCTCTGTTCTTCAGGAGTGTTTCTTTTGCTTTAGCTTTCAAATGTAGAGGTGGACTGACAATTATGCTCATATCATGTGGTTATCCTGATGAATAATGAATTAATAGAAATAACCTGACTAAAACAGATAAGGCAAGATGTAACCACTTAATGCATGTTAGCTCTGGTTATATATTAGTACAGAATTATTATTTTTATTCACTTTGACTTTAGTGAACACTTCATGAAGGATCTGCATCCTGGCATTACTACTCCATAACATTCTGTGAAATTTTACCACTATAATTTTGTCACTCCAGATATGAAGTCTTTTCAGTTTTATATATTGTATTATTAAGCCATAGACTAAACTAAAAAATGATCAGGTAACACTTTACTGGGATAAACTGAGATACTAACTGAAATCCATTACATGTGACAGAGGACAGATTATTTGGTTCCTTGGAGCTAGTGACCTTGATGGGTGACAGGGAGTCGCAGACAAAATTAGTCTATCTTTCTTTCCTGACTTGAATTTAAGAAATTTTCTAATATTGTGTACTTTTTCATATACCTCTGCAATTGTTCAAAGTACGAAGAATCTGTGCTCTCTCAGTCATCACTGCTGTGTGATTATAGGCTACATATGTTTATAAGTGTTATTAGTCAAACTCATAAAAACTCATACAGTTTTATTTATATATGATTATATACATCACTTTATTAATTATCTTTCATTATTGAGTTACAGAATTCCTGATAATGATTTTTTTAAATAATATTCAAGTTTTATTTTAGCAGGAAAATTAAAAGCAGAAGTATTTATATCAATACAGTATGTGAATCTCACAAACTCTCTGCTTCTTTTAACTTTACACACCAGGAAGATGCTTTCTGGTGCTGAAGTACAATAGAAAACATTGACCTTAATCACATATTTAGACCTTTCATTCTGCCCATAGGTATTAATTCACTTTAATCATGACATTCATTCCCGGAGAAAGCAGTTGTCTCAATATGTATACTTTAAAAAACAACCACTTTTAAAATGTTACATTTTTATCTTTATTTTCATAAACTCACAATAATTTAATTGCATTTATTTTTTAAGCAAACACAAATTTGGGGGCTATGACTAACTCCCTGTATAAAAAACTTAAATCACAAGTAAGTGGTTCTGTTGTGGGATCAAAAAACGAACAGAGGTCAGCTAAAGTATTCATATAAATTGCAAGTACTGTACTATACTATACTGCTGTACTATACTGCTATATTGCTGTGCATACTGCTGTATGTGTTCAAATTGAATTACTTGGGTTATGACATACAACTGAAGGATAAACCCTACCTACTTTTTCACTGAAAGTAGCAATGGCAATATATTACTTGATGGTGAAACGAATCTCTATTTCTCAAGAAAGCCCAGCAAACCAACAGCATGAGGAAATTAACCAGAACAGAGAGGTGATGTTGACTTTGACCTATAAAAGGTTGTTATATGTGTGTTTCAGTGAGTAACAAAAAGGAAATGATTGAAAAGAATAGCAAAATAAGGCAAGAAAAAGGAACGTAGTTTATTCTTCCTCTTTATTTTAAGCCAAATGAGTGACACCTTAGAGTAGCTTTTGAAAGTTCTTTCTTTTCTCCCATGTAAAAGAAATTTACAAATATTTTCACCCCTTCTTATTCTGCCAGTGATGCTGTCTCAGTAACACTTATAGAAGGATATTAGCATAAATTTGATATCTCCTAGGGTGGGAAATATATAAATATTTATTCTGTGAAGTGATAAAAATGACATAAATTCTGTTACATTACAGTGCTTATAGATATAGTTAGATTAAGGCATTACTAAATTTCCAAGTTAAAGTTTTCATTTCATAAATTTTGTATCAAAACATATTTTTCATATAGCATTAATATGTATACAGACATATTACTTCTGTACATACAATTAAAATATTTTTGAGTGAGAACAGTTTATAAAACAAAAATTTTATTGGCAGTTCAAACAATTGTCTCACTACAATTTAAATGCCATACAAATTAATAATTATGCAATGATATTTGGAAAGCTGATTTTTTCATAATGACTGATTACTTGTTTCTTTTTCCTTTTATATGGCCTACACTGCTGACACTCTGGAAATAGCTTCACTGAGTGTACTGCAAGAAAAGCATGTTTTCCTCATGCCTTCATCTCATGGCATGACCAGTGACAATCTCACTCACTATTTTCTCTGCTACATTTGTTTTTTCTTAAATGATCATGCCAGAATTCTTTTGTTATAAAAATTTTCTCCTACTACTAATATATACTGAATTTTGTTTCCCAAAATTTATATGTCGAAGTCCTAACCCACAATGTGACTATATTTAGAAATAAGGCCTTTAATATTTGTAAATTTCTTTTACATGAGAGAAAAGAAAGAACTTTCAAAAGCTACTCTAAGGTGTCACTCACTTGGTTTAAAATAAAGAGGAAGAATAAATTATGCTCCTTTTTCTTGCCTTATTTTGCTATTCTTTTGAATCATTTTCTTTTCCTTACTCACTGAAACACACATACAACAACCTTTTATAGGTTGTTATATGATGATTAATGTTAAATGAGGAAGGTCCTATGGAAAAGGCCTAAATTTGATGAGATTTGTATTTTCTTAACAAGGAAGAGGCATCAAAGATGTAGTAAACTTATTCGTGGAATATACAGAGGAAGACCATATGAGGACATGGTAGTAAGGTGATCATCTGTAAAACAGAAAAAGAAACCTTACAACAAATGATTCCTAATGGCCCCTTGATCTTGAACCTTACCATCCAGAACCATTAGAAATACATTTCCATTCATTCTGTGATCTTTTGTCATAGCAGATTGTGCAACTCATATGAATATTTACATTCATGTTAATTTAAATTTAAACATCTCTGAGTGCTTCAGAGTGCACATAAAATTTCCTAACTTCTATAACTGGCCAAAAAATACAATAAATTTATTTTATTCTCTCTCTTTTATTTATCTATAGTACATTACTATGCATCTTAATTTTGTGAATCAATAGGAAAATAATTCTGCAATAAAATTAAAGTAATGAAAATGTCTTTTGCAGTTATAACTATCATAATCAAATTGCCATAATCAAATTACTTGCTATGGCAATATGCTACTGCATTACACAAGCCAATTGCTTGAACTCAGTAGTGATAAAATCAACTGAAATCTTTATTAAAACAAATAGAAATGTCTTAATTTTCAATATAAAGGACATTAAATCAAAACCAGTTTCAACAGTGATTTTTCATTTCTCCAACAATGTGGTTAATCAGATTAACCTACCTGAAGTTGTAAAACAAGAAGTTCATTAACACTAGGGCCAGAAGGATGTGGTGTGTAAACAAAAGAGATTAAAAGCAACAATCTCAATCATAATTATCTTCTGCTTTGCTATCATCTTTTTTCTTTTTACTTCGTGGAGATAAGTTACTAAAAATACTGTAGGTAAGAATAGGAGACCTAAAGTAAATATTATACAAGTGGAAAATTAAAGAAGAAAGCAGAGCCATCCTTCAGAGTCTTCACAAACGCCTGAACCAGAAAGAGAACGATGGGTTCATAAAGCAATATTTTAAAAATTTCACCATATGTTCTCCTATTTTAAAAATATTCTTGCATTTTCTTTATGGACAACATTACAATTCATGTCCTAAGCACTGTTTTTGTTTTGATGGTATCATAATTAAGATTACACTATTTAATCTGTCTCTTGTGCGCTGATCATAACAGAAAGCTGTCTCAGGATATCTCCTTCTGACAGTGTGCTCTCAAAATAAAGACCACAGGTAAATATTAACAGACCAGTCACTCAAGTAATATATTCTTCAAGAACTTTATCTAACAATGAAAATCTAGGTTTTAATTTTTGAATAAATATGCATGTTTCTATTTATCACCTTAGTTACAACAAATGATTAATTGTAAATTAAAAGTGAGTAAATACCAAAATAAACAGTTAAATAGCATATAAGTAAATGTAATGAAGAGGCAAACCAGTGTAGCAGAAGCATTCAGACTACTCCATCTTAACACTGTAACAGTTGCACATCATGCATATGCAACTTTATTTTTGCTACATTTTCCATTGATGGCGGGTAGGGCTGACCATGGCTTCATGACGTTTATTCTGGTGATGAAACATCGCACAACTGGCTGCCATATCAAGTGATCAGAAAAGGAAGAGTAGAACAGTTTTAACAAACTAGCAGAGTCTGCTGTCTATAGGTATCTGTGAAGTGCACTTATTTCATCTCTAAGGTCTATGCCTAAAGTTCTGTGGGAGATAGCAGGTGTTATGTACCTGAAACAGGTCTCAGAAATAGTTATTCTCATTGGTCTTTCTGCTTGAATTTCTTGTTATCCATACAATATTTGTGTAGGTAGACATTTGCTTACCAAAATTATTATCCAGTTTATAAATTTCAGGCTGCATGCAAGAACATTTAATTAAACTGTTAATACTTACTTAAGTTTAAAATTAGTTATTATGTACAAAAAATGTACATCAGTGAAAGAAAATAATATATTAAGTTAAAATACAGTAAAACTATTATGTTGTTATTGACAGTAATATTAGATTTTTAGGAGATACTGAGGATTAAACCAAGGGTTTTTTTCATGCTAGATAAGTGTTTTATCACTGAACAACATCCACAAGCCAAATCTAAAAATAATGTTTTAAAAATACTTGTAACTGTTCACATACAATGTGATAATGAGGTAATTTACTATTTTACTGGTTGTGGTCATCTATACAATACAAATAATGGCCACATGATAAAATAAAAAGTTCAGCTGAAAGTATTTTATGAGAAATAATATTTTTACACTCCGTACTTCATTTTAAACATTTACATTTTTCTTTAATAAGGACCTAAAATTCACCAGAGAGATTCATTTTAGTACCACCAAATATGGGATTCAACTCCTGAAAGTCTTAAAAATATTTAATGAAACAAAATACAGTTTTAAATAAAATATCAAACCAATATAAAAGGGTTTAAATTATACTTTAGTATCCCTGTCCTATCTTCCTTTCAGAGCATTTTGTTACTCTTAAAATTATATAATTTTAACAATAACTAGCTTAATTATCATTCACCAAAATTTATATAATCTTTTCATTTATTATAATATGCATAAGAAAATTGAGATCTGAAACAAAAAGACATGACACTGTGTATAAAACATCAATCCATATTTGAAGAAATAGATATACAATTTTGTTGGAGCCACAGGAAACAAACTCTCATTTTTTGTGCAATATTTACATACTTAGGAGAAGAGGTCAGTGCAATATTTACATACTTAGGAGAAGAGGTCCAAATCAAAATATATATATGTTTACATTTATAATGTAGCACTTGTAGATAAAATCGGTGTAACTACTTACATGTATCTTTATTCTTCTACCAACACTTCACATCTCCTATAAAAATAATCTATGCAAATATAACACAGCATCTTAAATATTCATTATGAATATATTGTGGTTTGTATTTGCCAGGAAATCTGGCTGGTGTTAAAGCATAATACAGTAGTGCCACAAAAACCACAAGGGAAACAAAGTCATTGTCTTACATATCTACCTTTATGATAAAAATGTTAAAATTTGTCAAAAATGAGGGAAAATTGGAAACTTCATACATAGCTGGTGAGAATATCAAGTGTGGTATCTGTTATTACCATTAGTCCAGCAATGCCCAAAGTTTCAAACCTAGAAATACCAGCAATTCCTCATCTAAGTAAGTAGACAAAATACATTTTAAGACATACACAAAAAGTTTTATGCAAAAATTCACTGCCATATTAGATTTTATTGCTCCACAGTGATTGTTGTTTGCTTATTGTGTTCCACTGGATTTTCCCATCAAGAGTGAAAATAGGTCATGAAAGTCTCCTATCACTGTGGAACAGTTTATTTTTCCTTTCAATTCAAAATCTTCAAGCAACACAACTGTTCACCAACTGGTGAATTAATGTTTAGTATATTATATCGGAGTATGATGGAATATTATTCATCACTGAAAAAGAATGAAATTCTGATAGGTTCTATAACATGAATGCACCTTGAAAACATCATGCTAAGTGAAACAAATCAATTACAAAATGGAATCATCTGTATGTTTCCACTATATGCAATGTAAGAGCAGACAAATTTAAACAGACAAAAAGAGTCATATGTTGGAGCTTGTTGAAGGAATTACATGAGGAAAAAGGCGCACATACCTTTTCTTATTGGTGGGGAATGTATGTAATAAAATTAGATTTTGATAGTGATTGAAGAATCATGTGAATTTACTAAAAGAAAGCATCCAATTTTTCTGTTTGAAATATAAATTGTGTATCAATGAAACTTCTAAAAACTAAAAATATTTTTACTAAGTACCACTTAATTTCAAAATCATTATAGTATTTTATAATTCTGATTAATTTTATTTATTTATCTTCAGTACTGGAAATCAAACTCATGACTTTGATCTTGCCAGGCAAGTGCTATGCTGTGGAGCTATATCCCTGTCTATTATGGTTGATACATTATGTTAACTTGAGAAGTTTAGAAGTTTAACTAAAATACTCAGCAGAGAGCCAGGATCCTTACTTTGTAGATATCTTCATCTTGTGCAAGAGGAGGGGAAGGAGATTTTGTCAGTGCTACACCAGCCATAGAGAGGGATGTGGCCTGTGTATAATACAAAGGAGGAAAAGGGACTTTCTCTTCCCCTCTTTTGTTTTGGCTGCTTTTACTGGCTGCTGCCTTGAAGTGTTACCCTGTGCCATGCCACCCTTTCTTGGAGCCAGCTGATTATGTACTGAAATCTTCAAAAACTTTGAGCTAAACAAACCTTTCCTTCCCTAATTTTGGGTGTCAGGTGTTTTGTCTCAGCAGTGAGAGAAAAGTAACCAAGACACCGTCTGATTAATTTTAAATGGCATATGAAACTCAACAGCGGATAAAATCTCTTTGGAACATATAAAAGATATTAACATAAAATACATTTAATATAATTCACCATGAAAGTGATATATATTATAATACCTCAGCCTCATTCTACACAATCCAATATTTAATGTCTGAGATCTATAGGTACTGAATTTTACTAAAGTTATAACAACTCCAACTTCTTCATAATAAAATTTTATCTAGCAGTTATGCATGAAGTTAGATATTTTTCTTTACTACAGAGTGTAGCTAAATCTGTTTATTAAAAAGTCACTGTTTCTTGAAAACATTACAGTCACTTTTGCCTAACACTATTCACATACATGGTTAGACTCTGTATAGGTTTGATTATCAAGCTGTCCATTAATTTATGCATGACCAGCAATACTCACACAGAAAAAACGCAACTTGAGAAGTCCCACTGTTGATAATTGAGACATGTTCCATATTGATCCAGGAAGCATTTGGCTTATGATTTAACACTTTTTTCAGCTTGATATAACAAAATAAGCATTCAGTAAACTGTTCACCTATATAGGGAGCCATGATCTTTCAATTACACTGAAGTTGATTGAAGTCAATTTAATAGTAATTAGTGATTTGTAAGCTCAAGATGCTCAAGCTTCTAACTCTATGTTGGAAATAATTGGTCACTGCTTTTGTGGCTGAGAACATAAAGGAAAGTAAAGATGTAAAAACTATAATTCATACTTTATGATTCAAAACTGTCTGGAATTTAAATCAACTACTTTTCATTATATTCAGCTAAGGTTTGTTAGCTGGAAAAATTGTTTTTTATTCTAATAATTTAAAGTAACAGGACAGCCTACATTTTGATTTATTTCTAACACTGAAGAATCAATATATTTTGTTAATTTTCAATCCACACAAAGTACTACTTCTTTAACTGATACTGTTTATTTTTAATACTTAGCAATGACATGACATTTTGGTAGTATTTTTACTTGATTACCAAAATTGAACATTATTATTAATTATACTACTTCATTACTCAAAAGACTAAGATATTAATATATATAGGTAAACACATATCATACTATCAAACATAAATCAGAAAAAGTTAGTAATGTGATCTTTACAAAATCAAATGAATATTGTCTTAGTTACTTTTCTCATTGCTAAAACAAAGCACCTGACTCTCAAAGTTAAAAAAGGAAAGGTTTATTTGGCTCGTAATTTGTAGAGGCTTCAGTCTGTAGTTGACTGGCTCCCAGGCAGGGTGGCGTGGCAGAAGGGCAATGCACAAGAGGAAAAGTTCATGGTGGGCAGAAGAGAGCAAAGAAGTGAAGTAAAAATAAACAGCCTGCAACAAGAAACTACCCTCTTTCTGTCCCTTATATTTTATTCAGTCTACCCACCCTTAGCACTCACAGCCAAGGCGGGTCACCCTTAATCCTAGTATGGCTCCATGAATCAATCCCAGCATCACATCTTTGATCACAGAAACACACATCCTAGATTCAACCACCTCCCAAAAGCCTGACCTATGACTGTGTGAGGATTTGAGGGAATATCTAGGCACAAACCACAACAAATGTCTGGGAAATTAACACATCACACAGAGAGTAAGTAATAGAATTATAAATGAAATTTAGCTTTTGTTACTTCTTGATTGTCTTTCTTTTTTAAATTACAGAGATTATTAAGTATATAATATATTATTACTAATCAAACACTATTCATCCTTTTCCTCTGTCATATAACCACTCTCATAAACAAACATACAGATAGATTTCATAATATGTTAAATCATTTAATAGGCCACACCCAAAACCATATGTACTATCCACCATGTTTTAATGGTGAAATCAGTACTTCAAGTTCAAATATGAAGTTGTTTGGACCATGTTATCAAAATATTGAAAGAGATAAAATTATTTTTATATTTTTAAAAAGATGAGATGCAGACTGACACAAAATACATAGTATAAAATTTTCCCTTGAGTGTTACATAAAAAATTTAAGAATTTTCTAAATTATTTCTTAGGTAGCAAATATATTCCTACATCTGTATACCACTGGATGATATATGAGACTGACTTACCTAACAACATGTTCCTTGATCTTTACAATTTTATTTGTCTTCTGACTCTGAGTTGAAAGAATTTTTAAATATATAACATTCAGAGATTTCTTAAATACTATCACTCCTTTTATAGGCTGTATTCAACTACTTGATACCTTGTACTCTCAATCCAGCTTTGTAAATGTTTAGAAAACATTAAAGTCATCATTTCAGTCAAAATATTAAAAATTCACCTAAAATTTTCTTGAATATAAGATAGATATTTGCATTAGACTTACTGTCCATTTCTTCACAAACTTGAATAAGGTTTGGACAGCAGATTTGAGTAGAGGAATAAAAAATAACTATAAATATAAAAAACCCTTTCCCATCCTTGTCACAATCCAGAATATTTATAATTGTAATCTCAAGGAGAAGTTATCAGAATTCTAGTGAGTTAATTGTAATCTATCACTTTCAGCGTAACCCACAGAGAGAAGAAAGACACTAAGACATACATACAGTTGTGGGGAACAAAGGAATCCTAAATCCAAACCAAATGGTGTTTACTGGAACAAAAGGCCTCACCCAGAGCCCAACCTGGGTTTTATTAATTCTCCATGAGACGAGTGGGGATAAGTGACAGTGAAAGTGGCAGGAAATACGTGACTGCCATGACTACTGTGAGCTGGGCTAGGCAGGAGGTCTGAGAACACCTCTGTAATAAGCAGAGGGCAAGAAATGCAGAGAGAGCAATCTGCATAACATAACTGAGGTAGTATCTAGTAATTTGGGGTCAGTGCTTTAGTTCTGATATACAATCCTGTTTGCCATGGAGCTTTGTCCCTGCCAACAGCATGGAGCATGGCTCTCCATTACATCAGGCTCAGCCATGTATTGGGAAGTCATTGGGTAGGGTAACACTGACCTGTGGCTTTGCTTCAGAGATTATACATCAGCTCCTCAGCCAGCCCAATTTACATTGCTTAAAACCAATTGAAGGATCAAAGAAATAACCTAGCCAGTTCTGTACATATCAATACATGGAGATAGGGCCAAGTTTATCCAAAATAGAGATAGTTGCTCTTCTTTTCAAGGACAGTCAAGGAGAGTCATCTCTGTGGTTCCTGTCTTAGTTACTTTTCACTCATTGCCAGGACAAATACCTGACACCCAAAATTAGGGAAGAAATGTTTATTTCTTACAGTTCTCAGGGGTTTCCGGTTCATACTCAGTTGGCTCCAAGGCAATGTGGTGTGGCTGGTCTGCCACTCATGTTGGCCACCAAACAGCAAGGCAAACTAGCAAGAGTGCAAAAACAAGAGAGGGAAGACATGCATTCTTTTTGCCCTTACTCTATATTTTGTCTCCACCCCTGGGTGGGTGCAGCACTCACGTTGCCAATCCCAGCACTAGACAACAAACCAATCATGAACACCAGCCCCATCCAAATTACATGAGGCCTTGGGGGGACACAGGACAAGCCAATACAGTTTCCCACATATAAAGTGAAATTTTGACCTTCAAATTGACATATTTTTGATTATTTCTAAAGAAACTTTATTTGGACAAATGTTTTCAGGAGACATAAGGTCATTAAACTGCTGAGTTTAAAAATTACTAATACAGGAAATTCTATGAAAATGTATTTCTTATCAGCATATTCACATTATTAAATAAATGAAAACAAATATAAACTTTACAAAAAGAGTAAAATAGCCAACTTGAAATTCCATTTTTTTCTACTGGAAAGCCACTTTCTATAACATTGCTGTGTTTCTTAGAAATAAATTGCCTCAAAATAAAATATTACTTTATAAAGGGATTTACTAGCTCATCATGAAAGAATAGAGAAGGAAGGAAATTTTTAAAGTAGGAAATTGACATAAAGACAACTCTTGTAAACCAGTTTTGACCATCATTCCTTTGTAAATTACATGATGTAGCATTGAGAAATAGTTTTTAAAAATTGTTTTAACAGCACTAGCAGAAAGATATGTACACAGAAACATTGATTTCCCATTGATGCCCAAAGACTTTTCGTTAATTCAAATTTTCTATAGTTGTACAGGAATTTAATTCAAACAATTTTTATATTTTTATGTATAATAGTCTGCATTTAAACTTGCTTAAGTAACTGTTCAGTGAAATGGAAAAGTTTTAAAAGACAATACGCATTGCACAGCTTCATTAGAAATAACCTGTGAATAGCATAATCATTACAGAGGAGAGCTCATTATTCAATAGCCAATTATTGCTATAAATGTATTATGCTACAACATGTAGAATATTATAAACTATGAGTTGAAAATGATGAAGTGTAATCATATTTATTGCCTTAATATGGTTTCATATTTCTTAAAATAGTTTTCATTCATTGCATTCTATCATGAAACCATATCACTATTAAAGGGAGTGACACTAATAAGAAAATGAAAGGACAAACAATTGAAGAGAAGTAAATGTAACAAATCAGATATAGGATAAAAGACTTATATCTAGAATATATACAAAGACTTGTATCTAGAATATATACAAAGACTGCAAAAGACAGCATACAACCCACCATAAAAATTTAGAAAATATATAATCATATGTTTCACCAAAATACTAATGAGTTCTTATTATATCATGACATATGTGAACATCAAAATAATTACGATTCCTAAATACAGACAAAAATTTTATATCAACATTTAGATTGATCTATTGAAAATATAACTTTATTTGTTGTGGCTGAAATTGAACTGATGTTTATTAGAAAACAAATTACAAAAGAGATTAACGAATGTTTTAGCAGAGAATGGCTATCATCAATATTTTAATTATGATAACAGTCTCCCAGCTATATACCTATATTTAAACCAGTCAGCTGAAACAAGTAAAGCATTTGTATTTTTGTTGTATGTTGGTTATAGCTTAATAAATTGAAAATATTTAAAAAATGAATACATAGACTGACAAGTTCTGTCATTGTGGGAATTTTCAGGACTTAAAATATATGTTTTGGAAATGTTGATTGAAATAAGGTCAAAAATTATTTTAAGTGTGAGGCTTTAGTGAGTTAACATACCACTCTGAATAATAAATGTTTAAGCAGATGGTTATTACATAGAAGTTATTCCAAACTAATTATGAAAATTATCTTTATTCATGAAGTAATAACCTTCATATGAAGATGTAAACTGAAATCAAATCCACCTTATTATTTCTGTTTTTATTTCTGACATTAATTTTATTGTAATTCATTTAAAGCTATTTAGTCTAAGATATATTTTTCAAAAGAAAAAATATTCAAAAAGCGATATCAGACTAAATTAGGTAACCACCACAGGCTGCTCCAGGAATTTCATCCAAATCATCAGGTACACCGTGCTGTGAGGGCACAGGAGAACCATGGAAAAGTGTGAGTTGGAATTTGAACAAGCTAGGAACTAGGCCAAATTCAGAAATATTTGTATTTGAAAAGATAATTAAGTAACTGCAGCTACAAAACCAGCACTAAACAAAGCACTTCCAATGGAAAAGGGGAAATTTCCCTCCCATGGAAAGGGTGGCATGTTCTTTGAATGCAGACTTTGATACTAAAAAGAGATACTGCTTGAGTAGAAAATTTGAGTTCACCCAAGTGAACAGGGACAGGAATTTTAAATTCCAGAGTTATCAACCATACTTAGATAGTGTCAGGTAAAATCCTTTTTGAAAGCAACTTCTTCAGCCTCAATAAAACAAGCAGTAGATAGATTTAAGCAGAACTATGGCTGCAAGCCACCTTAAATAACGCCCTCTGCCTCTGTAAATGGCACATAAGAGCCGAAAATACCCACCTATTTTACATTGTCCAGTTACAATAGCCACAGGAAGGCAGTGACATTTGCTCTAATAGTTAACTTGGACCTAGACGAATGTAGGGTGTGAAACACAAAAGCCAAAATCACAGGATTAGAGGAAGAATCCAATACCTTGTCCATGGAAAACCAAACTTCAGGCTGGGAATGTCTCAAAGGGATGGACTAATCATCTAACATCCAACAGGCAGTGAGTGTGTTCAAATAGGGGAGACAAAGGAAGAAAAAAAAGGGGACAGAAAACAAAATGGTTGTGGTGATTTGAACAATGGAAAGGGAAGAAAGGTCAGCCATGTGGCACTTTGTAGAAGGAAGGTGTCTCAATCTGGAAGTGCTACTGCAGAACCCAGAATGATAGGCGTTCTCAGCTTCCTATCCTAGCACAGACTGCACACCCAAACCACTTTCAAGGAAAGTGCGATAATGCAAGGCACTGACTGGGCACTAGTCACTGCAGAATTTTGACCCAAAAGAAGGCCAAATCTACTGACTCTGAGCAACAGATCTGGTGGACAGCACAGGTAATTCAAGAACCCTTAATCAGGGGGTACTTAGAATAGCTTTCATACTGAACTATAACTATAGTTTAAGGATCATCACAAAATAAATACTACTGTCCAAGAAGATTTCTACAATAGAGTGGGGGGGGGAGAGACAGAGAGAGAGAAAGAGAGACAGAGACAGAGAGGGAAACAGAGAGACAGAGAGACAGAGACAGAGAGAAATAGAGAGAGATGCATCACAATTTATTTGCAAATTCAACACAGAAACACAAAATTTTGTTTATGACAAGCCCACAACCAGCATCATAAGAAATTGTGAAAAAGTAGACTTCCCTGTGCAGTCTGGAATGAGAAAAGGAAGTATATTTTCACCACTTCTGTTGAATATAATTTTAAAAACTTTAACCATGAAAAATCAGGAAAGAAGAAAAAGAAATTAAAGTGATTATGAATAGGGGAGAAATAAGTTATATTATCCCTATTTGCAGATGATTTAATTCTTTAGCAAAAATCTGCATCAGAAGTCTTTCAGTGCTTATAAATGAATTCAGTGAAGAGATAGGATAAAAAATTAATATATGAAATCAACTGCATCCCTGCATGTCAATAAAGAGCACACTAAGAAAAAAAATTAAGAAAACAATTCTATTCATGATAGCTTTGAATTATGTACCTTGGAATTAACCTACCCAGGAAATGAAAGATATTCAAAATAAAACTTACAGAATTCCAAAGAACAAAACTGAAGCTGACTTTAGAAAATGGAAATGAATTGATATAATATTATTAAAATGACCATATTATCAATAATTGTGTGTAGATTCAGTGCAGTTACTATTAAAATACTAACAATACTCTTCACAGTGCTAAAAAAATAATACTGAATTTCACTTGGAAACAGAAAATGATACAGAATGTAATCTGGAGTGAGAAGAAACGAAGGGTAGCCAAATCTAGAGATAAAAGAGTAATGTTGAAAGCATCACTATGCCGGAATTTAAGCTATCCTGTAGAGTTATCGGGGACCCGGCCTAAATCCCCAATCTCCCGAATGAGTGCATGGCAAAGGCTTAAATAAATGAGACAAGTGGTATGATTTTAGGGCTCCAGGAGGATCAAAGCCCCTGCAGAGTTCTTGACTCTGCGGCTGTCCTGAGGGCTGAGACAAAGACCTCTCTCCTTGCCCGTATTTATTATCAAAGCAGACAAAGAGAGGGGATACTGAGGAAAGTGCGGGAAATGAGCAGGACCTTGGGAGTCACTTGAAAGATTTCTCCAAGGAGGAAGGAATGCCAGGAATGGAGAACTATGTTATCTCCGAAATGGCCTTTATGGTGGGAAAGAGACGCTGCAGATATGTGATGTGTGCAGCTGCAGTCTCTATCTATTTACTTGAGTCTGAGCCAGGCATCTTCGGCAGTGACCTTATCTTGCCTTTTGAGGCATCTCTGGCCTCATTGGCCACTACAGGCCTCGGCCAGGACCAGTGATTTATAGAGGTTCACTTACTACAAATCAGCTCCCATCGCCAGGCAAGGGGCCTAGGCCTTGGACAGGCTCACAGATGAACAGCCAATTAGTTAATTTTAAACCCTGCTCAAAGCCCCTTCACAGTGGTCTCCAACCTAGAGTCACTGTAACAAATACTACATGGAACTAGCATGAAAACAGAAATGTGGACCAATGGAGTAGAATAGAAGACACAGAAACAAACCCAAGAAGCAGTAGCCATTTGATTTTCAACAAAAAGTGCTATAAACATACACTAGAGAATAGAGAGTGTCTTTAAGAAGAAACTTCTGATTGAGTTTTTAGGGTCTCCCATGTAAATAGTCATACCATCTGAAAATAATTGTATTATGACTGCTTTTCCTGTTCTTAGCATATTTATTTCTTGATGTTACCTGCTTGCCCTGGGTAAACTTTTAAGCACTATATTGAACAGGTGTACGGAAAATGGATACACTGTTCTCATTCCCAATTGTAGTTGAAAAGTTGGTTGTGGGTTTACAATATATGGTTTTTGTCAGTTTGAGGCAAAATACTTCGGCAACTATTTTCTTCAAGGATTTTAGTCATTAAAATGTGTTGAATTTAGGTAAAAGTTTTATTCTATATCACTTAGATGATTACTTGTACATGCATGTAAGTATTTACATATATTAATTATGTATATATTATTTAAAACATATTTTATATACATGGCTATTTATTTACATATATAAGTATAAATTCTATGCAGCCCAATTAAAAGTACAGATTTTACTTAGTGCTGTGGCTTTTGTATACTATTATTAAAAGTTTGATGATTGTCATTCAAAAATTTTTACTCTTAACTGCTACTCATAAAATTTTTGACATTGGGAAACATTTAGGAAACTTAGCACTCATAAGAAGATTTTGGCAATAATATTTTCAAAACTATATACAGGGGTCAAAAATATAATTTGATTCATAAGATTGAATTCTTGTACTCTAAATTGTGACCAATGTGCACATAGTCGTGATAGGTAAAATTTAAATTAAATTTCAAAGAAAACCTCAAATTAAACTGTCAGTTGGTCCATACTTAATTTGAATACCTTGAAGAACTCTTCCTTATGTCCTCTATCTTCTGGTGGATTCTGATATCCCTTGACTCGTGGCAATATACTATAACTCCAATGTTTGCAGATATTCTCTTATTACCCTTGTATTTCAAATTTCTTCCCACCTTTCCTTTTAAATACATGTATATTTGGATTCAGAGCACGCTCTAAATCCAGAATAATCTTATTTTGGGGTTCTTAATTATATCTCTAAACACTTTGTCTTTTTTTCCAAACTGAGAGCATATTCTTAGGTTCCTTGAATTGGGGGGTATACCTTTCTGGGAGTCACTACTAAAGATACCACTCATGCCAGGAGTGGTGGTGCATGCTTGTAATCCCAGCACTTGGGAGGCTGAGGAAGGAGGATTGTTGCAAGCTCAAGACCAGTCTGGGCTACAAATGAGCTCAAAGTCAGCTCATTTGCATAGCAATACCCTGTCTCAAAAAAAACAAAAACAAACAAAGAAAAAATAAAACAAAGATACTACTCATACCAAGCTTTTCTGAAAGTAATTACTACGAAGAATTTTTGAAATATGACTGGGGATTGAACTCACAACCTCATGCTTGCCAGGCAGGCGCTTATGCCACTGAGCTAAAACCCTGGTGCCCTGAAACGTTTTCAGGAAAAATATTTAATTTATTAAAGAAATAGTTTCCTAAGAATATGCTTCACATTTTGTCTTCTCGTATTCTCTCTCCTCCTCTCTTTGTCTCTTTCTCTTCTTCCCGTCCCCCTCCATTTCTCTATCTCTCCAAGCATGTGCACACACACACACACAATAATTCGGCATATTATTTTAGATATTATTTTATTTTATATATGATTATTATATTATTTTAATTCGATTTATTTAGCTTTATGTCACATATATCAGTAACTTTTATTTTTTATAACTTCACCAAATTCTCTGGGAATATAATTTAAATACGCAGGTACAAAATTGGAATAGCAAGAAAATCTTATGCCAAGCTGGACCATGACAAAATGTCTGAAATCTGCGTAACATCTAAACTTTAATTCATCGCTTCTTTTTATATTCACATCAAAATTTCAGGTATAAGCATAGCTCCTGTTCACATGAGAAGAAATTTCAATTCATAAGATTGCAGTTTAAGTAAGGTCAAATGACTAGTAGGACACAGGGCATGCACAGGGACCATGCATTTAACTTCATACTTCATACTTTGATCTCATTAGTAGCAAACAGAATTTCAAGATCACTTCATGTTCCAAATCTTCCCCAACTTGCTCCTATTGTCATCTTCCCCTGATCTCTCTGTTGAGTCAATTCATTACTAGTTTATAGATTGCCTTTTCTTGAAAAGTGACGCCATACTGTCATACATTCTCAGATGGCATACTCTGCCTGCCCATGTAGAATAGATGTATTTTCTAGTCTAAAAAAATTTTTTTATATAATTGATGCCTTTTCAAACACAAGTCCTCCTGTAAGGTATTTTATGCTTGATACTAAAATGATGTTATTCCAACAGATAGAAGAATTTCCAACCAATGAAAAGAGGAAGTGTTAAGAAAGGATAGGATTTTTTTTTTCAAATATAGCAAATAATACCACTGAGACATGTTTCTATGGTAATCTTTTTCTTTAGAATTATTTTCTTAATAAAAGTGTTTGGTATGTAATGTAAATGTTTCTTCACAGGTCTTGGTAAATGTCATTTGGATGGAACAAACATCACTTTTTGTTTAAATTTTGAAGGATATTTAGTGATGCTGATATAGCAAGTTATTTTTAACTGTTCATGGTTAAAACTATGCACAAGCATAGTTTAAATTTAATTAAAATAAGATCTATAGCTACTTACAGGACTATACACCTTGAAAATTTTAGTAGATTTAGTGACTTTTATTTCAGTATTAATTTACTTAAATGATAGCAGCATATGTGATTTGGGGAGAGAAAATGCATGCTAGAGAGATAGAGACAGAGAGACAGAGAAAAATAATTTTCTCCCTTGCCATAAATAATATTTGAAGATATACTTCAGTCATTTACAAATTCTAGACATACTATGACATATTGCACATTACATTTAACCTGTCTTTCGGATATAATTCAACAAATGATGACAAATCTCACTTTTGTTTTGTTTTGTTTTGTTTTGTTGAAACAGGGTGTGAAGCCCAGACCTTGTTATGTAGTCCAGTGGTCTCATTGTGGTACATGTCAATCATCTTGCCTTATTCTCCCAAGTGCCGGTGTTATAGGAATGTGCCACCATGCCCAGCTAAGTCTTATACTTCAAATAAAAATATTATTACTACATCAGAAAAATACTGAAATTTTATCCCTGAATGGCTCTTTTACTTCATTTCACCAAGATATTTTATTAAAGGATTGATATTTATTGAAAGATATTTACACACCAAATAAAATTGTCATAGACTGCTTTTAAATTTAAATATTATGTATTAAGTTACTGTGACCATTAATCACGATACAAAATTGACTTGAATGAATTACCAACTCCACATAAAAAATGTAAATATTATGTATTGCAAATGTGTAGTAATAAAAATAATAATAAAAGTAAACACCTAGCAGACTAATGAAGCAGTTTTAGTAGTATTTGTGGATATTTGATGTATAGGACAGCAAGCTGAGGGAGGAAGATCCAATCTGGACATGGTTCACAGCAACCAATAGTATTGCAGCCTGGAGAGAATAAAAAAAGGGAAAGAAAAAGGAATTGGACCCATTTTGGAAACCCTCCTATCTTTGCTTTGCTTTTGGACATGATCTGCAGTTTCTTCACCTTCAATATAAACTCATACCTGTGACTCCAGACTGAGCTTCCAGGTCTCCAGGCTTAGAATGGTGCTGGGTTCTTAATGCCTCTTTTTCTGTCACTTGTATCCTCTTGGACTGCACAAGTACTGGATCTTCCAGCTCTCCATGGTACAGATGGTCATTGTAAATTTTTCTGCTTCTGATCTTGAAAACCTACTTAATAAATCTCTTTGAAATTACATATCCATTATCTATTTATTTTGTTCCTCTAGAGAACTTTAACTAATACACTTACTTAGATATTATTACTCAGAAGAAATGTAGCAAAAATAGGATTTGGTAAATTGGTTTACTAAATTAAATCAAACCAAATTATACACATGTGAAGGGTGTCAGAATACATCACAGTCTTGAATTAATTATTCAGAAATTAGGTATTAATCTACAGCTAAAGTAAATTAAAATGAAAAATGTAAATAATATTTTCACTGACCTCATAATCATATTGATGTTTTTTACAGTCTATTCAAAAATAAACTTGATAATCTTAGAGAGTATGAAAACAATTGTTTTGCAACAAGTTATATAGCAATGATTTAGTTAATAATAAGATAGAGACTATAAAATTTGAAAATAATGCTTTGTCTATTCAACAGATATTAACAGGAAATAGCATACAACAATACTCTGTAGGATGCCCTTTTAAAATCGCAGTTCAGAGTTCTGTGCCTCAGTCATTCTTGGATTTTTCCTTAAAATTTAACTGACTTCTGCAACTTCACAGAAACCACAGATACCCACTTTGAGTTTTTTTTTTTTCTCCTTTCTTTTTTTTTGGTAGGAGGAGTGAAGAGGCCAGAAGTCTGCAAGTAGCTAATCCAAGTGTGGTATTCAGTTCTGCTTGCTGCTGATTGGTTTCTATCCTGTAACCTATCTTTCAACAGATGCACCAGCATTCTCGCATCATAACAGTTTACTCTACCTTCTGTAGCTATCTCATGTTCTCAGCTTTGTTTTTAAAGTCCTAAGATTCCTAAAATGCTGCCAAAACACTCTGAACCTTCTAAGTTTTTAGTAGCACAGTATTTTATTACATAACTGCAGGAGACATAGGATATTTAGGGTTTAAACTGTAAAAACAGGCATTTATAGACATCTTTCTGACCCTATCTGAAATTTGCTGTTTTACACAACTTGTGGGTGTTCTAGGAATGTAACCCAGGCAAATTTTGGTGGACCAATGTATTGTACATTTTTGTAATTGACGTAAATCATAACTTATTTTTCCCACAGGAAGTGGGGTGGAGTTACAGACAGATTCATAACCTGGTTTTTCCTTAGAAGCCATAAAGAAACAAAGATAACTTATAGAGCATAAGCTACATATTTACATACAAATAAGAAAATTGATGGCACTTTTATATATAAGAACAAAGCATGCACACTGCTGAATTTTGTCCAAAAATCATTTTTGCTTTGAGTAGGGTCACATGCTGTAATCTCAGCTACTTAATAAACCAAACATGAGGGTGAAAAGTTTCAAGCCAGTCTGGGCTGGTCTCAAAATTAAACAAATAGAGAACACTTGAAGTGCAGCTCCATGATAGGCTGCTGTACAGTTCCATCTCCACTAATATAAAAAAGAAAAGAAAAGAAAAGAGAATCTTGTTATGCTTTTCAATGTCACATAAATGTTGTACACGAATTTAAGATAAGTTTTCTCTCTAGGATTTGTTTGGCATTTTTTTAGTTGGCCTATATCTTTGGTAGATTTGTCAGTCGTGGTTTGATGATTTTGGTCAAGTCTTAATTATTTGATTCTTCTTTAACCACACTGGCCAATTTGTTTGGTCAGGTCCACTCTCCTGGTATTAGAACTGCTCGCAGGATGGCCTATTCACTGGGTAAAGGGTAAGAGGAGATGCATAAGCTTCCCTTGACTAACAGCTCAAACATTTGATTTAATCAGCAGGATTTCTCTTTCAGATCAGTTTTCTGTATCTCAGTGTGACTGCTTCCCCTCTTTGGAAATACCGACATTATCCAGTGTCACCTCCAAGTTTCTCCAGAATGCCTCTTTTTCTAATTGGTCAAGTTGGAAAATCCTGTTTCTTAAAATTTCCATACATAAAAATACTAATATTCAGTGCTGTCTATCATGCACATTTTATTTGTAAACCTTAGGAAAGTAGTTTCATTTTCTTATAAAAAATATGTATCTGTTTCTTGTTTTATTTTTATTGAAGAAATTAGTTATCTGGCACTCCTGAAAGCCTTAGTCCCTTTCAATTTAGCAGTTGAAGAAAATTATTTGTTTCTTTTCATATTTCTGTGTATTCTTGAACAGATTCAAAGCAACAGAGACTTTAGAAATACAACTCAGTAAGCAGGAACAAAATAGAGATTTAAAAATGAGGACTATATGATACTAAATTCAGTATAACTAAGTGTAATGCCCCAGTCAAGGACATTGAAGAAATTCAAAGTTTCTCAGTACGTAAAGTCCAATGATCCTCAATGCTTAAATTTTGCAGGGATGGATGAGTACTGTCCTTTGATGTAAATCAATGGAACTCTTTGGGAAAATGCATTTCTTAAATTAAGATATAAAATAGTATCTTGGTTCATTTTCCTTTATCCATTTATTGTAACTTGGGATGTAGGTGAACATGTCACAAACAACATTAAGTTTGAGGGGAGGCAGAATCAAAAGCTGTTAAATAGGTGTTTGAGTTAAGACAGTGCAATTGCTAAAAGAATTTACTAGACTAAGAAATCATCTGAAATTAAAGCAAACTAAGCTTCAAGGCCTCTAGAGACATTCAGGATTTTTCATAGGTTTCAATGATGTTAACAATGTAAATTAATAGTTTTCTGAATGATGAATATTGATAAAATTCTTCCCTTGAAGAGGCTGACAAAGAAATTAAGATGAGAGTCACACATGGTAAGGTAAAAGTCAGTGAAGGAAAAATAGTTAAGAGGTATATTAAAAACAAAAACCACCACTAGCATCTCAATGGGTAATAGGCAATCAGATAATTGATATTGCAATTGAAATAGTGACAATGGTATTAATTGAAATGAAGAAATGCAAATACAACAAATACTGTTGTAGACTGTTTAAATTTCATTAAACAAGGTTTCTGAAACAAAAGATGTGAAACAATCATGATGATATGTATCAGTATGTATATTTAATTCTTGTATCTTTGATAAATGGAATAGTAAAGTTCTATGTTAGATATACTAAAGAATCATTTAGATAAATCAGAATTAGTAATGACTGATTTTAAATTGCCATTTCTATAATATGTAGATCACAAATGTTACATTATGTAGTGTATAGAAAAGAGTATCTTCTCAAATCAGTATTAAAATGAGTGTATTAAATGATTTGTAATTGTAAATACAAGCCACACATACATGCAGGCAGACAGAAAGATAGAGAAGAGCATGACGATGTCTAAATTTGAACGTCTGAATGTCCATTGAATTTTGTCAAACAATCCTGTTTTTTAGGTTTCGTTATACAGAATGTTCTAAAAGTTTACATTACTATAATAATACATGAGCCAATGGTCTTATGGTTCTGGAGATTCTAATCAGAGATTAAGTGGTCCCATAATTTTTGGACCTTGAAGAAGGCTGCACTTCTTCGTGTGAGTGGATAGCAGAGCAACACTGATAAAAGAAACCAGGGAGCAGAGCCAGAGCAAGAGGGGAACTCTCAGGCCTCCCAGAGGACATGGCTTCTTATTACCTAAAGTCTCCCACCAGGGATTACTTCCCAAAACTTCCCTCATCTTCCAATAGTGCCAACTGGGCCAATGAGCTAGCACGTGTGTTTATGGGATATTCAAACTGTATAACTGCTGTTTTGTTCTATACTCAGATATTTTGTTCTATACTCAGATGTATTTTGCTCTATACTCAGATCAAAAATTCTTTTCAAATATACGCCAGATTTCTTCACACTTTCCACAATATATTCATTGCAAGATATTTCGAAGATCATGGAAAAATGTTAGCACTTGTTAATAACTACATATTTATTTGGAAAACAAGGAATGTTACAAAATACTTTCATAATCTTTAAAACTTTTATTTTATTAGCTAAGATTTTCAGTAAAGATTACACTCATTCCAGGAAGTTGACACATGTACATAACACATCTAAATTCTTTTTTTTATTTTAAAGACAAAAAAACCCCCAATAAAAAGATACAAAGTTTCAAAACAAGATAGCCAGAGAGTAACAATGATTTAATTTCTTTTTATATCCCTTTTCCTTTTCCCTCCTCACTCACTCCATCTCTTAGTTCTCTTCCAATTACAGAAGGTCTATTTCCCTGTCTTCTATTATCTATCTTTTATTTTGCCATTTAATTTATTTACATTATGGATGTTTTGTATGAGAAACCAGGATACCTAAGCTTGTGTGTCTTATTTATTTCATTTATACTTATGGTCTCAAGATCTATCTATTTTCCTACAAATGACTTAAATTTAACCTTCTTTTTGGCAGAGTAATGCTCCACATTTTCTTTACTCATGCATCTATTGTTGAATGTATATGTTGCTTCTAAGATTTATCTATTGTAAATTGAGCTTATGTAAACATAGGTATGCTTGTATTGTAGTAATATGATACATTTAACACTTTTGGAAAGTTACCTAGAAGGGGAAGATTCCTATAAGGAGAATAGCTGGGACAATTAAAATTCCTACTTTTAGATATTTGAGAAATCTCCAAACAGATCTCCATACTGGTGACTGAACTAGTTCACAATCTCACCAAGGAAGAATGGCTCTTTTACTTGCAGTCTTGGAAGTATTTAATTTCTTGATAATAAATATTCTTTGTGGAGGAAGACAGAGTCTTCTATGTTGTTTTGATTTGCATTTCTCTAATGGACAAAAATATTAAGCATTCTTCCTATTTTTCCTGGTCATTTGTACTTCTTCTGAGTACAGTCTACTCACATCAGTAGACAGCATTTTGACTGGGACTAATTTTGGGGGTATCTATTTTTTTTAGTTCTTTATTTTCTCTAGATGTCAGTCCTGTGTCAAACAGGTAGCTAGCAATATTTTTTTGTTGGTGGTGATTCTGCATAGTCTCTTTTTACTCTGCTGTTTGTCTTCTTTGCTGTGAAGACATCCCATATGAAGGACTTTCTGCTTTTTGTGACTGAATAATACACCACTGTGTATATATACAAAATTTTATTTTTTCATTTTGATGGACATTAAATTTGATTCCATATCTTGCCTATTGTGAAAAGTTGTTCAATAAACATATGAGTGTCTTTTCACCATACTGCTTTCTTCTCCTCCACATATATACTCAGTAGTGGGATTGTAGGACCATATGGTTGCTATTTTTAGTGTTTTGGGGAACATCCAAACTAATTTTTAACAGTGTTTCTCTTTCTTCACACCCTCTCCAGAAATTATTACTTTTGTCTTTCTGATAAATCTCATTTTCCATAGGGTGAGGTGGTATTTCACTGTGGTTTAGACTTGCATTTCCTGAATGATTAATGATATTAAAGAATTTCATATATCTGTTGTCGATTTGCATGTCTCATTTTGAGAAATATCTATTCAAATGGTTAGCCTATTTTTAATAATATGTATTTTCTATACATGCAAATATACATTCAAATATGTAACTATTTAGTTGTTTGAATTGTGTGTTGTGACTTTGAAACTGATGCTGACTTTTCTGTGGCTATGTAAGACTCTTCTTTTTCTTATGAAAAATGTATATGTATTTGTTGACAAATGGGCATATTGTCCATCTCCATGGTATTTTCACATATTTCTGGGAAATAGAGAGATATATCTTTATTTATATCTATACTCCCATTGATCACTTATATTAGTATGTATATATCTATGTCTATATCCATATCAATCTATCTAGCAATCTTTCTAACATGGTGTTTCACTTTTTTCTTTTTTCTCTCTACTTTGGTTGTGATTTTTCTCTGCATGCTAGCATGATATAGTTGTTCTAAAATTTCTTTTGTGCTATTAAGAGCATGGAGTGGAGTTTTAGTGTCAGATATAATTTACAGTTAGAAAATTTTTGTTTAGTCCTTTTTATTTTTATTTATCTCATTCAATAGTATATTTTTTTCACATCATAGTCATCTTCCTAAACGCTTCGGGGGATAGAGGAGGTGAGTGTTCTAATGTTATGTAGTGCTATCTCAGAGTAGGTTGATTTAATGCTTATCTGGTAACAACTTATGTTGAAAAAATTTTATTTGTATTCTGTATTGGTTAGGTATCTATCTGTTCAGTAGTTTTAAAATTTTAAAATTATTTTATTATTATTGAGTTTTAAGAATACATTGTGTTTATGAGTTAGTTATTAGTATACATAGTGATACATATTCTGTCAGCCTAGTACATACTTTTAATTCTATCAAAAAATACATTGCAGGGCAAATATTTAATTATAGTAAAATGTAGCTTATTAAGTTTTTTTTTCATTAATCATGCCTTTGGGTTTCTAACTGAATACTCATTGTCATACTCTACTTTGCAGAATTTTCCCTATATTTTCTCCTTAATGTCTATAGTTTGAAATTTACATATAGACCTATATTACAGCTTGAGTTTTTAAAATGGTGTAAAGTACATATCTAATTTTTTTTTAACTTGAATGCTTGTTTCTTGGCCATTGTTGGAAAGCCTATCTCTTCACAATAGTTGATGGCATTTGCATTTTGTCAAAAAAAAAAGTGGAAAAATGTGTTGCTGTCATTGCAATACTGGAAATTGAATCCAGACACAAACTGCCACTGAGGTATGTTCCTGCCTCTTTATTTTTATTTTTAATTCACTGTTTCATTGGGATTGCAAGGCATATACCATTGTGTTCATCTAATTGATGTTTTTATTGTTCTATTTCTGAGTTCCATGCTTTTCCATTAAAGTAGACTTGTATTCTTTTCCAGTAAGATGTGCTTTTTATACTAGCACTGTAATATGTTTTGGTTAGTATGAGTATTCCAACACTGGTATCATTCAATAATTTTTTTTTTTTGCTTTTCTAGAAATCAGATTATATTTTGAGTTTTTGATAGGTAGGGTAATCTAAAAATTATATGAGGAAGAATTGATCTCTCAACAATAGCATGTATTCCAATCAATGAACATGTAATATTTCTACTCTTTGTTAATTTCTTAATATTTTCATCCAGATTTTCCAGTTTCCTATATATAGATCTATATTGAGGTTATGCATTTTGTTCTATTCATGCCAATGTATTTCATTATTTTGGTGTTATAAATTTTAAAAATTTAAAATTATTCCTATTTGTTGGTTATATATAATTGATAAAGCTTATATTAATTTTGCATCTGTATTTCTCGTATTTGCTTATGTGTTCTCTGAGATTTTTGGGGATGGGTTGATTTTTATGATTATTTCTGTCTTCTGATATATTTGTTCTTCTAAAAATACATTTTTATTATTTTCTCTGTGTAAACTACATATATCATATTTATTTTACTAATGCACTAACGTGGACCAAAATAAAATGTTGCATAATGAATAATGAATAAGATGACCTTTGTATTTTTAATTAATTTAAAAGCAATTCAGTCTTTTTTCTTTAGCATCAAGTTTTATATTTTGAGATTCATCAATTTGTTCCTCATTGGCTTATAAATTTTATTTATGTATTTTATTTTAAAGAGAATAAAACAAAACAAAACAGAATAGAGCAAAGCAAATCAGGACAAAACAATGCATGCAACACAGAATTTCAAAACAGACAACAGGAAATCAACAGTGGCTACCACAATGTCTCTTGTTGTCTTCGAAATAGTTGTCCACACATAATGAATTAAAAAAAATAGTATAAAACTGATAAAAACAAAAGAATAAAAGAATTACAGGCCTTCAAAGCCAGACTATAGGAAAATCAACATTGTCTACCATAATGTCGCTTGTCCTCCTCAAAATAGCTGTCCACACTTCACACATACTGAAATCAAACTATACAAAATAGACTAAAACCAATCAAAATAAAGAATAAAAGCATTATTGGACTTCACAACAAGACGATAGGAAATCAGCAATGGCTACTCAATGTCTTGTTTTTTTTTTTCAAAGTAGCTGTTAATACCATCACACATCATAAAATCAATTTGTAAGCTCTTTATAAGTTCTAGGCATGTATAAGCCTATATGTATACATCTATCCTTTCTGTACTAGAGGAAAAAAACAAAACAAAACATGACAAATTTCAAGAAAAACAAGAAACAAAAGAGACTAATAAATAACAATAGCAAAGAACCTGAAACAATAACAACACAGGCTTGCAGACCAAGATGGGAACATAACTAAGGTTGTTACTTTGCATAGTTATCTTCCAAAGAGTTACTCAGATGACCATATATAAACATGCAAAATTGATCTAATCCTATGAATGTTAACTGTTTTGTTCCAAGAACTAATAGAATTAGTAATACAATCATCTTAGCTATCTTAAGTGTATATATACAAATTTACGTCTTTTTTCTTTTCTCTTCTTTGTTTTCTCTTTATTCCTGTCTGAGTTATTTTTTCCCCTTTGGGCACTTTATTATCCTTTAACAATATTTACTGAAGATTTTGTATATTATTTAGTCTTTCAGTTTCTTACAATAGGGAGATAGTATGGTATTTACACATGCGAGTTTGATTTATTTCACTTATGAGTTTGGTTTCAAGGCACATGCATTTACCTATAAAAGCCTCAATGTGATCCTTCTTTATAGCTGAGTAGTACTCCACTGTATAAAAATATCACATCTGTTTTATCCATTCCCCAGTTGATGGGCATTTAGGTTGTTTCCAAGATTTGGCTATTACAAATTGTGCTGCTATAAGCATGGGTGCACATATATCACTAAGGTATGAAGTTTTCAATTCTTCTGGGAATATGCCCAGAAGTGGAATAGCCAGGTCAAATGGAGCTTCCAATTACAACTTTATGAGGAAACTCCAGACTGATTTCCACAGTGGTTGCACCAGTCTACACTCCCACCAACAGTGTAGGAGAATTCCTTTTTCTCCACAGCCTCTCCAGCATTTGTTACTGGTGTTTTTCTTGATCCTGGCCTTTCTTTCTGGAGTGAGATGGAATCTCAGTTTTGTTTTAATTTACATTTCTCTAATGACTAAAGATGCTGAACATCTTTTCATGTATTAATTTGCCATTTGTGTTTCTTCAGCTGAGAAGTGTATATTTATTTCAGATGCCTATTTTTGGATTGTGTCTATGAACTTCAGTGGTCTGATTTTCTTTAATTCTTTATATGTTCTAGAAAGCAATCCTTTGTCTGACCGACAGTTGACTAAGATTTTTTCCCCAATTCATGGATTTTCTTTTTCACTCTGTTGAAGATTTCTTTTGACATGCAAAACTTTTTAATAAGATGAGATCCCAGTTATTGATTATGGGAAGTATTTCCTGTGCAGTTTGATTTTTGTTCATGAATTCTCTGCCTACCCCTGTATCTTCAAGATTTTTACATACTTTGTCTTTCAGCAGATTTAGTGTTTCTGCTTTAATATTTAGATCTTTGATCCATTTTGACTTTACTTTAGTGCATGGTGATAGGCATGGATCTAGTTTTAGTTTTCAGCATATGGAAAGCCAGTTTTTCCAGCACCACTTATTAAAGAGGCTTTCGTTTTCCAGTGAACATATTTGGCCCTTTTGTCAGAGACAAGGTGACTAAGTGTTTTTGTAGTTGTAGTTGTATCTCCTAATCTATTCCATTGATCTTCAGGCCTGTTTTTATTCCAGTACCATGCTGATTTTATCACAGTAGCTTTGTAGTATAACTTTAAGTCAGGGATTGCGAAGCCTCCTGCCTTGTCTTTGTTGCCCAGAATTGCCTTTGCTATTCTAGGTCTCTTCTGGTTCCAGATGAATTTTAGGAATGATTTTTCTGGATCTGTGAGGTATACTAATGGTATTTTGATTGGAGTTGCATTAAATCTGTATAACAATTTTGGGAGACTGGCCATTTTCACAATATTTGTTCTTCCTATTCATGAACAAGGAATGTCTTTCCATTTTCTGAGACCTTCTTTGATTTCTTTTTTCAGAGTATTGAAATTTTCACTGAAGAGATCTTTTACTTCCTTTTTTAGATTGATCCCTAAGTATTTCATTTTTTTGGAGGCTATTGTGAAGGGTGTGGCTTCTCTTATTTCTCTCTCAGTGAGTTTGTTGTTTGTGTACAGGAATGCTATTGGTTTTCGAGTGTCGACCTTGTGTCCAGCTACATTACTGAATTTGGTTATTATACCTAGAAGTCTTTCAATGGAGTTTTAGAGGTCTTCTATGTAGAGTATCATGTCATGTTCATATAATGACAATTTAACTTCTTTTCCTATCCTTATTCCTTTTATTTCTCTCTCTTGTCTCATTGCTCTGGCTAATATTTCCAGCACTATATTGAATTGATAATGGACATCTTTATCTTGTTCCTGATTTTAGAGTAAATGCTTTCAGTTTTTGACCATTTAATATGATGCTGACCATTGGTTTGTCATAGATGGCTTTTTTCAGATTTAGGTAAAAACATCTATTCCGATTTTCCATAAGGTTCTTTTCATGAATAAGTGTTGGACTTTGTTAAAAGCTTTTTCTGCATCTTTTGAAATGATCTTATGATTCTTATCTTTGGCTCTATTGATATGGTGTATTATGTTTATTGATTTGCATATGTTGAACTATCCCTGCATTCCTGGGATGAATCCCACTTGGTTGTAGTGTATAATCTTCTTGCTGACTTGCTGCATTCTGATTGTCAGTATTTTATTGGGGATTTTTGCATTTATATTCATTAGGGAGATTGGCCTATAGTTCTCTCTTTTGGTTGGGTCTTTGTCTGGTTTTGGTATGAGGATAATACTTGCTTCCAGGAATGAGTTAGGGCAAATTGCTTCCCTTTCAATTTCATTGAAGAGTTTGAGGAGTGTTGGCATTAAGTCTTCCTTGAATTTCTTGTAGAATTCAGCTGTGAATCCATCAGAACCTGGGCTTTTCTTTGTTGGTAAGCTTTTAATTACATTTTAAATTTCACTAATTGAAATTGGGGTATTCATCAGTTTTACGTCTTCTTGATCCAGCTTTGGTAACTCATATGTTTCTAGGAATCTGAGCAGTTCTTCTGTGTTATCAAACCTATGTGAGTAAAGGTTTTCAAAGTAGGTACTGATGATCATCTGTATTTCCTCAGGGTCTATAGTGATATTGCCCTTTTTATGCTTTATTGCATGAACTTGAGCTTTTTCTTTCCTTTTTTAAATTACATTGGCTAGGGGCTTATGAATTTTATTTTTTCAGAGAACCAGCTCTTTGATTCGTTAATTCTTTGAATTGTTTTCTTAGTCTCTATTGTGTTAATTTCTGCTCTGACCTTTATAATTTCCTCCCTTCTTTTGGCTGTGGACTTGACTTGCTCTTCTTTTTCTAGATGTTTGAGGTGTAGCATCAGCTTGTTTATTTGTGTTCATTCTGTTTTCCTGATGTGGGAATTAATTTCAATAAATTTCCCTCTGAGGACTACTTTCATTGCATCCCACAGGTTCTGGTAAGTTGTATTTGTATTTTTATATGCTTGCAGATATTGTTTAATTTTTTCTTTAGTTTCCTCTGTGACCCATCAATTGTTCAAGAGTGTATTATTTAATTTCTATGTTTTTATAGGGTTTTTGCAGTTTCTTTTGTCATTAGTTTCTACTTTCATGGTACTATGATCAGATAATATGCATGGAATAATTTCAATTCCTTTGCATTTATTTAAGCATGTTCTATGGGCTAGAATATGGCCTATTTTAGAGAATATACCATGTGCAGCTGAGAAGAATGTATACACTGATGTTGTTGGGTGGAACAATCTGTGGGTGTCTACTAAGTGTATTTGTTCACAAGTTTGATTCAGTTCTGCTATTTCTTTGCTGATTTTCTGTCTAGTTGATCTGTCTCTTTGTGTTAATGGGGTGCTAAAGTCTCCCATTATAATTCTGTTATTGCTTATTTGATTTTTCATTTCTATTAATATTTATTTTATATAGCTGGGTGGTCCCATATTTGGTGCATATATTTAAGATTGTTATCACTTCCTCATGAAGTTCCTCCTTAACTAGTATGTAGTGACCTTCTTTATCTCTTCTGATCATTCATGGTTTGAAGTTCACATTGTCAGCAAACAATAGCTACCCCTGCGTTTTGGGAGTTCCTGTTGAATGGAGTATTGTTTTCCATCCTTTGACTTTCAGTCTATGAATTTCCTTTTGGGTTAGATGGATTTCTTGTATACCGTGTATGGTTGAGTGCCATTTCTTGATCCATTCTGCCAGTCTGTTTCTTTACTTGGTGAATTGAGGTCATTTGTATTAATGGATATAACTGATAAATATTGGCTTATTTTTGTCATGTTATCTTTCTACTATTGTTTCTTTAACTTTCCCCTCTGTTTGTTTGCCTTGCCTAGTAGTTTTTTTCTGTTGGTGTTCCAGAAGCTGCAGTTATTTTTATGGCTATCTAGAATATCTTTCAGTATTCATTACAGGGTTGGTTAGGTTGTTGTAAAGTTCTTCAGCTGTTCTTTGTCATGGAAGTATCTTATTTCTCCATCCATTTTGAAGGACAATTTTGCAGGTTACATCAATCTAGGTTGGAAGTCGTTTTTCTTTAGGATTTGAAATACTTCACTCCATGCCCTTCTTGATTTCATTGTGTTGAGAAGTGTGCTGTGATTCTGATGGGCTTTCCCCTATAGGTTATGTCTCTTTTCTCTAACAGCTTTTAATATTCTGTTTTTATGCTGAATTTCTGAGATGTTGATTATTGTATGTCTAGGTGTAGATTTATTTTGGTTGTTGCTAATTGGAGTTCTATATGTTTCACTTATCTCTATGTCAGTTTTGTTTCCCATGTTTGGGAAATTTGTAGCTATTATTTCTGTAAATAGTCTTTTGATATCATTTGTGTTGTCACCTTCTTTTTCATTTATACCTATCAATCTTATATTGTTTTTCTTTGCACCATCTTGCAACTGTTGAATTGTGCATCCTGATTCCTTGCTATTTTTATAAGTTCTTTCCTTTCCTGTTCACTAGTTGCAATCTTGTCTTTGAGGTCTGAAAGCCTAACTGCACATTCTTTGAGGCGGTTTTGCCAGCTTTTGATGGAAGCTTTGGTTTCCTGGATATCTCTTTGTATCTGTTTCCTGCATTCTGTTTCTTTCTTATACTGTTCATTCAAGGTTTCTATCTTTGTTCAGTGCTCCTAAGTTTTTTAACTATGTCTTCCTTGAATGTGTTCAGCATTCCTTTAATTACATGTATTTCCTCTTTTTCCTGGGAGATTATTTCTGATCTGAGTTCCTTTACAGTTCCATGGAGTTGTTTCTTTACTTCAGCTACTATTGTTTCAAAAGTTTCAGGTGTATGGTTTATATTTCCTTCTATGTTCTTGTCTCCTAGGCTTGTTTGGAATGGGCTGGAGGTCTGAAATTGCACTCTGCTCTTGTGTTTTGTCATTTTCCTTTATTCCCTGGAGAAGCTGAACGCAAGGTTTCAGTTGCTTCCTGGGTTGAGGATATCTGTATATACAGTAGGGAGTGTCCCCAGTTAAGTGGGAGTCATTAGTCAGATCTTACTAGGTCCCTAGTGGCACTCAAAATCTCCCCAAATGTGGGGAGTACACCGGGCAGGCCTTCAGCACACCCACAGTGGCCCTCTGAAGCTCCTTAGCTATTTGAGGTTGCTGGGCAGGACTCTACTAGGTTCTGAGTTGCATACCAAGGCTGAAGAGCTGGACGGAGTACACTACACAGGCCTTCAGCTCAGGCCATGTAGTGCACCAAAGCTCCCCAGCTGCTTGGGGTTACTGGGCTGGGCCCAACCAGGCCCCTAGGGACTTACCCAAAGGTCCCTGGCTGGGCAGGGCCCTACCAGGTTTCAAGTGAGGTGTCAAGCTTGCATGGCTGGATGGGGTTCCTGGCTTATAAATGTTAAACCTACACAAATTTTGGTGGGAATTTTATCATCATTGTGTGTTGGATTTTCTCAAATGCATTCATCTGCTTGAATTAATATAATAAGATGCCTTTGTTTCCTTTATCTGTAGGTGTAATAGAATGCATTGTTTGATTTTCTGATGTTAACCAACACTGCTACTAAAATAAATATTACATGCTCCAAGTAAATTACTGTTTTTATACTTTTCAAGATTCAATTTGCTGATCTTTTGTTAAGTATATTTCTATGTTTCAAGAAGTGCTTGTCTGGAGCTTTCCTTTCATGTTCCTTATGGCTTTGCTATTAGAATATTGTCATCACTGAATTAATTGAAAAGCATTCCTTCTACTTTGATTTCTACAGGAGATTGTGAATAACTGCTACTATTTTCTCTTTAAAAGGTTGATATATTTCATCAGCAAAATCTTCTGGGTCCATTATCTTCTTTTTTAGTATACGTGCTGCTGAAGCTAGTACTAGTATCCTGTTTTAGACAGGTTGTTAATTAATGATTTTTTATAGATATAGTCTTATTCGGATTACGCTTTACACATTCAGAAATTTTTTATAACTTTTTATTTTAAGTAGCTGATGCATTTCTTTTGTGTTAACAAATTTGGGGATCGAAATACTTGTAGTAATCCTGTTTTATACCTGTAATGCTCATACCATCCTTCATGACAATCCTTCTGTTTTTTATATGGATCATTTTGACATATCTTTTTGTTAATTCTAGATTGACTACAGATAGTCCAGATATCCAGACTTTTTAAGAAACTACCTTTTAGTTTGGTTGATTTTTTCCTATTATTTCCTGATTTCAAATTTAGAGGACTTCTGCTACAATTATTATTTCTTTTCACTTGCTTACTTTAGCCTTAAATTTCTCTTCTATCTCAGTTTCCTCTTGATGATGTTTAAGACTTTGGATTTATGTCTTTCTTAGTATATCCATTGAATACTATAAATTCCCCCACAGAACATTCTTTGCTTTGTACACTGCACCTTGTATTGATAGGTTTTATATATATATAATGTGTTTTAACTTTCCAAAAAGTCCTCTGAGTTCCTGTATGTGGTACTCAAACATTTGTTGTTAAAAATAGTTGGAAGTTTTCAGGTATTTTAGTTACTAATTTTTAGATTAGCAGGTTTTACACTAAAAGCATACTTCACATTATAAATTGATTTAACAAAATCTTTTCCTATGGCACCTGAATTTTGATTGAGCAAATTGGAAGTCTTTATATACTATAAAGTACTACTACCTTCCAGCTATTTTTCTGTTTTTCAAAATATAGACTATTCCTTGTAAGCCTTTTGCAAATAAATAACACTTATAATGGGATTTCTAAGGACTATAGTTCAGTCTAGCACAGTGGACTGCAAAAAAAAAAATCATACTGTTCTGTTTCTAAACAAATAAATTGGATTTTAATTTAAAATAATCCATATTTATGGTTTATAAGATAGATTTTTATACACTCTTTCTGTCATGTAAACTTTTTATATCACTCACTAATTTTAAAACAACATTAGTTTGTTTTCTAAATCCAACCATGTGCTGAAAGGGAGCATAGGGGTTACAGTTTACTGAATAGTCAATGTACTTTTTCATCATTATTTCCAGAGCATTGCCCTTCAGAATTTTTATAATGAGCCTTAGAACTCTTTTATTCTCATCAGTAGAAGACTGAGAATTCAGTTTGCTCAGAATTTTTCTCCCTTTTAGCTTAATTTATGAATTTAAATTTTAATAATTTCAGGTTTACAGAATATGGATATATTAGTACAGGGTGTTTCCCTGTTAAGAATTGTCCACTACTGCTAGCATCTTGCACCAGTGTAAGATCATCTTGCTAATAACAATGAATACATTTTCATGTAGTGTTGTAATGAAAGTCCACGGTTTACAAAGGTTCACTCTGTTTGAAAGTTCTATGAGATTTGACAAATACATTTCATTGTTTGATATTATCATATCATACAAAAGAGTTTCAATAAACTATTCTGTTTTTAAAATTTGCCTATGCTCTACTCCTTATCTTTCCATCCCTCTTCAGAAACCTCTGATACAAAGTTATTTTTTATTTTAAAGACAAAACCAATAAAAACAATAATTCAAAATTTCAAAACAAGATAATAAGATAGAAAGAATGGCTAATATATTGTGTATTGTTATCTTCAAAGTAGTTGCTCAGATTACAAGTGTAGGCATGAAAAATTGAACAAACAATAAACAAACAATATAAGCATAAAATTTCTTGTCAATGAACTAATAGAAATTAGTAATATAACTATTTAACTATTTTAAATATTTTAACTATCTTAAATGCTTAATACCAGCTTTGTATATATATATATATATGTGTGTGTGTGTGTGTGTGTGTGTGTGTGTGTATTTTTTTCCTTTTCCCTTCCTTTTCTCCTTTTCCTCATCCTAGTTTCTCTTTCCTTTTGGATAATTGCTTCCTATTGCACAATATCTGTTGTATATTTTGGATCTTATTTACTTTTTTGGCTTCTTATGCTAGAGAGACAATATGATGTTTACACATGTGAGTTTGATTTATTTCACTTACCTATAAAAGACTCAAGTTTATCTGTCTTTATAGCTGAGTAGTACTCATTTGTATAAAAATACATTTTTTTCTAACCATTCCTCGTTTGATGGGCATTTGGATTATTTCCAAGTTTTAGCTATTGCAAATTGTGCTGCCATAAACGTGGGTGCACATATATTGCTGGAGTGTGATGTTTTTAATTGTTCTGGGAAAAAACCCAGAAAAGGAATAGGTGAGTTGAATAGGACCTCTAATTTTAGGTTTTTGAGGAATCTCCACACTGATTTCCGCAGTGGTTGCTCCAGTCTGCACTCTTGCCAACAGTGGAAAGAGTTACTTTTTCCCAACAACCCTGCCAACATTTGTTATTGATTGATTTCTTAATGATAGCCTTTCATTCATTCTGGAGTGAGACAGAATCTCAGTGTTGTGTTAATTTGCATCTCTTGAATGACCAATGATGTTGTACATTTTTTCATATATTTATTTGACATTTTTATTTCTTCATCTGAGAAGTGCATATTCATCTCAGATGCCCATTTTTGGATTGTGTCTTTGAATTTGGGGGTTCTGAGGTTTTTCAATTCATTATAGGTTTTAGACAGAAGCCTTTTGTCTGAGGGACAATTGACTAAAGTGTTTTCCCACTCCATGGGTTGTCTTTTCACTCTTCTGGTAATTTCTTTTGATGAGAAAAAGCTTTTTAGTAATATGAGATCCTGATTGTTGATTTTTTCGAAGTATTTTTCTTGCGGTTTGGGTTTTGTTCATGAACTCTGTCAACAGCTATGTCTTCAAGATTTCCACCTACTTTCTTTTCCAGTAGATTTAGAGTTTCTATTTTAATATTTAGATCTTTGATCCATTTTGACATTATTTTAGTGCATGGTGATAGACATGGGTCTAATTTTAGTCTTCAGCATGTTGAGAGCCAGTGTTTCCAGCACAATTTACTAAAGAGGTGATCTTTCTTCCAGTGAACACAATTGGCCCCTTTTAAAGAAGTATTTTTTACTGTATATTTTTCAAGTTCCAAATGTCATCAATATGGAATTGTGTAGTAGGTAAAAAGAATATTTCCTTTCACTTGGCAATATGTATTTACATTTCCTCCATAAGTTTTGTGCTTTCATCACTAATATTGAATTGTTTGCACAATCTACAGATTGTTATACATTCAACTATTGAAAGACATAAGTGTATCTCTCACTTTATCAGTTATGAGTGAAGCTGTTATAAACATTCTCACGAAAGTTTTTGTGTGGACAAGTATTTTAAACTTTTTTGAGCAGATATTACAGTATCAGGTGGCTGGATCACAAAATAAGATTGTATTTAACTTAGTAAAAAAAAAAAGAAAAATCTTCAGGGCTGTAAAATTTTAGCTTTGCAGCTGTGGATGGCAATTTAAACTGCTTCACACTGGCACCATTTGGGCTCTGATACAATTCCAGTCAGACTGGTTCTCAGAAAATACGTTTCTCTTGATATCTAGTGTTTGTGAAAAAATTCACACAACTATGTAGTCCTCTGCCATCCCCCACAGAAACACTCTAAGTTTACTCCCTAGGAATCTTTTCTCTCAATATAGTCTTTGTTCAATTCCCTTTAGCTGGCTGTACCCTGTTGGGGCACGGTCTTCTGTTCTAAGTAAAATGAGATTTTCTGTGTTCCTCTGTGTCCCATTTTGAGAATCAGTGTGGCTTATCTAGTGTGTCTAAGAAAATATATCTGGGAAGAATTGATTTATGGTTCATATAATATTTTTCTAGTGAGGATTGGGGCAGTGGTTTCTCAGATAATTTTATGTGATAACCTCAGAGCTTTTAACTTCTACCTAATATGATTTTACATTGGGGCAAAAGATTAAAGATATAGATTAGACACAACTGAATTGAGCCGCCATTCTTCTCATTTTCTATGGTCTGAAAGGTATTTAAAATCTTACTGTAATTCTAAGGTATCTTTGGCCTAATGGTTCTGTCTCCTCTTCTGCCTCTGAATACTGCAGAGTTGTACTAGGGAAACTGACAGAATGTTTGAGGCCTTCAGTTTTCTAGAATATAATTTTAACCTCACAAAACCACTGATTGCTTTTCTTTTTTTTTTTTTTTCTTTGAGAGAACAATTTTCCTTTGACCATTCAAAACTTAGCTTCTACATCAAATGAGCTAATACTTTCAAGAACTTTGTTGATTAACAACATGGCTAATTCTGGGGTGACGCACTCCTGTAATCCCAGCACTCAGGAGGCTGAGTCAGGATGACCACCTTGAATTGGAGGCTAGCCTGGGCTGTATAAGTGAGTTCAATGCCAGCCTGAACTACATAGAGAGACCTTGTCCCAAAAAATAACCTAAAACCAACCCAAACAAAAATAACAACATGGCCAAGAACTGAATCTTAGAAGTCCTCTTATTTCTATTTCACTTATTGCAAAGTGAAAGGAGATAGTCTTTTGACTTGTGGATTCTTCATTTATCTAGTTTTCATTGTTTCCTAAACTCCTTACAAGATATTTCTTTTGTTTTTGCAATTCTCTTAGCTCAATAAATTTTGTTTCAAGATCATTGACTGGCTATAGTACACTAAATCTCACATACAGATATTTCTTTTATGTTACTTAAAAGCTATTTTCACTGGTTATAAAACAGTAGGTTGGCATTTATTAAATTTTTTAAATTTAGAGTTGTCTTATGATTGTCATTTTGCTTCGACTGTTTCTTTTAATGCATACTTTTTATTTCTCGCTGCATTTGAGATTTACTGTTTATTTTCAGTTTCCACAAGTGTTGTTAGGGTATCATTTTTTCTGAAATTGTTTCCTTTTTTGCCCACTATATGTTTGCAATGCATAATACATATTTCATTGTGGAGAATTCGTGTATATGCTTAGCATATCTTGATCCTTTTTTTAGTTCTTTATATATTTTGCTCAGGCATTTCAATTTATTAGAGGCTAGTTAATTTTGACATTAGTTTTTTAAAATCCTCTACCACCATCTCTTTAGAGATAACTGGTGTTCAATCCTCTCTCGTCTGTTCTTCTGATACAATTTTATGGGTGTTAGATTATTTTACAGTGTCCCAGGTCTGCCTGCCTTCTTTCCTTCCTTTTTTCTTTTGTCCCTTCCTTCTTTCCTTTCTGCTTTCTAGTTTTCTTTCCTTCATGTATTATTGAGGATTTAATACAGGACCTTTGCACTGAGCTATATCTCCACTCATTATTGTTATCATTTTATTTGAGACAGTGTTTTGCTAAGTTACTAAACTGCAAAGACTGGGCTCAGATTTGTGATCTTCCTCCTTCAGCTTCCCTAAGTGTTAGGATTGTAGGCATGTGCTTTCCATCTTTGACTTACTTTTATTTAAAAAACTAATTTTATCTTGCGAAGTTTATAGTAATAAATTGTCACAAAGTAGCTTTCTAAAACAACAATTACAATATATTGTCAGTATGATGGCTACAAGTTTGAAATGTAGATTTCAGCATGGTTAATTCCTTCTAAGTGTTGTTAAGGAGAATAGATTTCATACCACTCTGGCAGCTTCTGGTGAAAATTTTATAAATTTAGATTTGAAAATTGATAATCCATGGCTCATAGATGTATCTTTCCAGTATTTCAGTCACTGCTTCCATCTTTAAACAGCGTTCTCCCTTCACGCTATACACCCTCTCAGCCCTGTTTCTCTTGCATTCATACAGAAACAGGTCATGCTGGATAAAGGTCCCACTCTACTTCATCATCATTCCCTTTTAGCATATTACATCTGCAATAACTTTATTTTTAAATAGGATGACATTATAAGGTACTAGGAGTTAGGTATTCAACACATCATTTTGAGGGTTTTGAAGTTCACTGACTGTACTTGGCAAATTTGTCTTTGGTAATTTTTAGAAGTATAGTAATTTTGTTTTCTGTTTTTAAAATCTTCCATTAATTAAAATTTTGGTTATTATCCTTGATTTAGAATAGATCATGATTCTTTAGCTAAAGCCTATACATTTACATATTTTCTCTCATTTTCTACTATTTTAACACATAACTATGCTTATCTATATATCTGCTATCTACATATTTCATTATTTAGATTAAGTCAATTGCCTCTTTTTTCTTTTACTTATTAGAATATTTCCTTGCTTGAAGAATTTTTAAAGAAAACCAGAGCACTGTACCAATTATTTTTGAGTCTGAGTTCTCTAGAAATAAAATTCAAGACAGAGAGTTCTTATAAAGAAAGTCTTACAAGAAAAGTAATGACATTAAATAAGAAACAGAGTGGAGTGGCAAATATATGCTTCCATTGGTGTCTAGCCTGGTTGTGGCTGATAGGAAAAAAAATCTCAGAAATATACATGGTGTTGCCTTGTTGAACCCTGAGTCAAATTAGAAATGGTTCAGCTTTTCCATTTTCTTTCTGACAGCCAAATGGGCATGTGTGTGAACTGACAACTGCAGCTGAGAATGTTCTTGATACCCTGGACCTGCTCCCAGGAGCCACAAATGTGGACATCAGTTTGTTATGGTGGGTGAGACATCAAAGAGCATCTACCACAGACATTAAAACCTGTATTATTGTTTTTAGATGAAAGGCCATTTTTTCCTCTGCAGGACAGGCAGAATGGGATCAATTCATTTCAAGTTTTCCAAAATTCACCTGAGTTCAGGTTAAACTGCAATTTTGACAAAAATTGGTATAATTCTAGCTTGCCACTATGTAATTGCCAGTACCTTCAAAGTCTTTAATTGTGTAGTTTATGTGTTGTGTAAGGACTAGAACCACATCTAGTTCTACTCTACAATCTTTGACTCTTCAATATAATAAAAATTCAGAAAATTTCTTTCTATTTTAGAACTTTCAAGTAAAAGTTTGCATTTGTCATACACATGGCTTCAAAATTGGAAAAAAATATCTTATGAAGAACACAATCATGTATTTCATGTCTCTCAACTCTTCACTACTTCTCTTTCTAGCCCAAAATATTAGCAAAGGCCTTCAATATTTTGCTCCTCCTCAATAATTCTACTGTGCCCAGGTAAATCCATGCTTTCAGATTACTGAAAGTGATCAGTATTACCAAGGACTTCCAGAAAAAAATGTAGCTCAAACTAATAATAAATAGAAAAATAATAGAGCTACTTAATTAGAAATGAGAAGGAAATTCTTACTCAGGAGAAAGAAAAAATAAACAAAAAGTAATTGTTGTTTCAGGCTTCATTAATAAATAAATAAAAGTAAACATAAACATAATAAGAAACCAAAAAATGAACACAAAGGCAAAAAGAGCATATGGGATGTGAACACACAGCATGGGTAAATTACAATAAAAGATAAAATTGGGACATTTAACTGGTAACAACTTATAGAAGGATTGCTGATAACAATTTAGTAAATTTAAATATAGGAAGGTTTTATGAATATTTTGTTAATACTTACTAAAATAGTCAACACATGTCAAATTAGCCAGTTCTAAATATTCAGCTAAGATCAGAACTACAATATTTTTGATAATCATTGAAAACATAGAGAATTTGAAGTGATGAAAAATCCCCATTTAAAGAGTAACAAACAGATATATAAATTTCTTATGTGATATTTAAATAAGAAAAAATATACAGCTTAATATAACTGGTTCCTGAAAGCCCCCCAAAATGTACACTTTCTAATTTTTGTATTATCATGAATTGCTTGTTCACATGTCTCCTTGTTTAGATAACGTTCCTTTTTTCTTTTGTACATTATGGTCACATTTTTTTAATGATCACATTTCTAACATCTCATTAATAAAGTATGACAAGAATTGATTGCTCAATCTTCATTGCTTTGGTCTTTCAAAAGGAATTTCTTTGCTCTAGAGTTTCACTCTTTCTTCTACAATATTACTGTGACTTATGTTCAAACAGGAAATTAAACCAAGCTTTCCTGCTGGAATGAATGGTCATGTTAGACCCAGCTTCCCTGCTCACTGGAGCACTAATCTGACTTCTGAAGGGTACTCACTTTCAGGCTTGTAAATGAGCATGAGACAAAAGCATTTCTTTTCTTAAAAAGGGATCTCTTTTAAGTCAATTTAGACTATTGTCTAAAATACACACATGTAACTGAGAAAAAAATAGAAGTTTCCAAAAACAAAGGCAGGGAACAGAATGTGGAAAAGGTTGATATATAGGTTTTGGTTAATAAAGAAAGGGAACCCACTATTCAGGTATGAAGCTTAATTTTTAAGAACCAGCAAAAGATTCACATAAAACCAGTCACTGATTGGTTAATGACAAGGATGGGAGCATGTATAAAATTGGAAAACAATGTAGAAAACAAGCGGTAAAAGAAAACTCAAGCACCAATTATTATTTGTTTGCTTACACAATCTACTTGTAATTTAATAATTCATGATATTGAGACTAAATCACTTAGCCTCAGCAATGGCAAGTACAAACTGTAATTTGTTTCTCAACTAATTGGAAATATATTAATAATATATTACTTTCAATTCTGTCTTCATTAGTTTCTGTTTATTTCTTGAAATTTAAAATGACTTATGAGAAATATTTTACCTGACCTTCCTCATGATTTTATATATTGAAAATAGTTGAATAAGCATTTATTATTAATGAACACTGAAAAGTTTTCTTTACATTCATAATGGAATATTTTCTCCACTATATGTATTTGTCAGTGTAACAGAAAAAGCACCAGAAATATTATTCACCATCTATTAAGAAATTGTGAATATTCTATTTTGACTACACAAATATATTTAAAATCAAAATCTTATCTAAATGGATGTCTCAAAAGAAGAAAAAGATCCCACTCTTCATACCATTTTAAGAAGTATCTTACTCCAAAATATAAAAATGCAAATATTTGATGGATATTATTTAAAATTGATTGAATATGTTACTGAAAAATACATTTAGAAACATATTTTTTTTAGTTCTTTTGTAGTATTGACAAGCCTGTGTTCTTTTGTAGCACTCTTTTGTAGTATTGTTTTATAGCACAGAAAAGTCAAATAATCTATCCCAGAATTTCTTCTTGAACATGAAAGATGAAAAGGATTTTAAAATGGTCTATAGAGAAAAACTTTGTCATTTCATCCTTGAAAAACACCTCTACATATATTCCCAATACTCAAGGAGACCGAAGCAGGAGGATCACAAGTCTGAGCAAATCTTTTCATGTCCATGTTTTGTACTCTGAACAACTACATGAATATAACAATATGTAATGTATTGATTATTGTTAGTCTCCGTCTAACCCCTTTTGAAATTTTTTTACTTTACTGTTTAAAATTTTAAAAAAGAATTAAAATTCAAGTGCAAAATCAAGAATAAAACATAGATTTTTGGCAAATATAATGCATCAATAAAGCACAGACATTATCAAGGTGGATAATGTGGGCATCATCATTTCATTGTGCTCTAAAACAATTTTTTAAAAGACAAAATATTAAGACAAGAAATAAAATTTCAGAGTAGTATTTTCCATGTGAGCTCTAACATAGAGTTCTCAAATTATTCATTTTTCAATAATTAGAAGCATTACATTGGAAAACTAGTATCTCTGTAGTAAAAATGACCTAATGAATGTGGATTTAAACATTGTATAGTTTTACATAAATATTACATATCATTCAACCATCCTCAATGTTCAGGGTAAAACCTTGAGTTTTTAAAGTTTTTCACAGAATTATTTTCTGTTTAGTAAAGAAACATAATGATCATTAAAGCCCATAACAATAACAGTTTTAAAAGATGATATTTAACTGTGTCTAACCACCAAATTTATTGCAAGTTTGAAAAGGATATTTCTTATGAAGCCATAGCTATATACTGCAATTAAATAAATTGTTTCTGTTTATTTATTCATATTAAGTGCTGTCATCAACTGGATTAAACATCCATTATCTAAAGTGCTATTGTGGAATGGCAGAAATCACAATTTAATTTTTAATTGATATGATTTAGACATGATATAGAGTAGACAATTTGCCATGTTTAAAATATGCCTTATAAAGCATCTTCAATATCCAGTAAAATTTATATCATTTCTATATTTGAGTACTGTTCTACACATTGTAAAAATATTTACCCACAACCACTGGCTGCCTTTAACATGAGTAGTGTTACTTTTAAGTATATTTAAGATATGCCAATTTCCAAACAATAGACAATCCTGAATACTTATAAGTATATGAATGTTTAAGTGAATTTGTGTGTTTTTCTTTAGGAGTATAGTGCACATAAATTTATTTTCAAAATAAATCAAATGTGGAAAATCACTTTTGTATCTGAGCTATAAATACAATTTTACAAAAGTCCATATTCATTACCTTCTAAATGCAGTAACAAAATCCGAATTTACTTTTTATCTTTCTTTCCTTTATGGTCCTTTAATAATTATAATCCTATTTCTATAGTAGTGTATATGTAAAATATTTTTTAAGAATTTAGCTTACCATTAAAAATCAAATTCACATTTTGACTCTTTATGGAATGTATCACTTAGGGGCAAATTTGTTTTTGTATTAACTTTTAAGGATGTTGCACACAATAAGGCACTTTATAAAATTCAAAATATCTAGAATGCATCTATTGTCATGTTACAAAGGAAAGAAACTCTCCTGCTATATAAATCATGCCAATTAAGAAGTTTTTGTTTCCCTAAATACTACTCTGCTTGCTAAATATAACAGTACAAGGCAAACTCAATGTTTTGTAGTCAATATAATTTACTACATAAAAATTGTGTTTTGTTAAGTTGTTCCATAATCAGTGAGAGATATTCAACATTCAGAAATAATTTAGCACCATGAAACCAAATAACATCCTAAGTTATCTTGGTCCTTCTTCACTATGCAAAATAAATAATACCTACAATGCTGATTTTGCTTAGATATATTTTATTTAAGGTTTTATATATACATATATATAGCATTCATTTACGTGTACATATATCTGTATCCACCATATGTCTTTTATTGTTTATTGGTACAATTTAGATATACACAATGATCACATTCAATATAGGGAATTTGTACATGTACATCATATATCTTGATTCCTCTTTTTTCCATTTTCTTCCCCTCCCATAAACTCCTCTTTCCTTCCTTATTTACAAAGTTTTGTATCCATCTTCTTATTCTTTTCTCATTTTTTTCTTCTCCCTTCCTACATTCTACTCCCCCTCCCTAGTTCCCCTCTCCTTTTGAACAACTTTTTACTATTTCACACTATTATTTATATACTCAGTTTCTCATACCAGAGAGACAATGCAATATTTACACATGTGTATCAAATTTACTACATTTAAGAGTATGTTCTCCCCATCCATTTAATTATAAATATCCTAAGTTTATCCTTCTTTATGGTAGAGTAATGCTCCATTGCATATTTTTTAAAAAGATCTACATCTTTTTTATCCATTTATTCATTAATGGGTATTTATATTATTTCCAAGATTTAGCTATTATAAACCGTGTTGTTATAAACATGAGTGCACATACATCACTGGGTATTACGGTTTTAATTCTTTTGGGAAGATATCAAGAAGAGAATATCTGCGTAATATGGGATCTAGTCCTATTTTTTGACAAATCTCCACACTAATTTCCACAACGGTTCACCAGTCCATATTTTCACCAAAAGCGGAGAATGGTTCTTTTTCACCACAGCCCTGTCAGCATTTGATATTGGTTGATTTCTTGATGATAGTCATGTTTTCTGGAGTGAGATGGAATTTCAGTGTTGTTTTAATTCATTTCTCTTGAATGACCAATGGTGTTGAACAACTTACATATTTATTTCCCATTTGTACTTCTGCACACGAGAAGTGTGTATTCATTTCAAGTCCATTTTTGGAATGGGTCTTTAAGTTTGGGGTTCTAAGTTTTTCAGTTCTATATTCTAGCCTCTTGTCTGAGGAACAACTGACTAAAATGTTTTCCCTCTCTGTGGGCTGTCTTTTTAAACTGTTGGTGATTACATTTGCTAAGAAAAAACTTTTTAATAAGATGAGATCAGGGGGCCGGGTGTTTAGCTCAGTGGCACAAGCAACTGTCTGGCAAGCACAAGGTTGTGAGTTCCATTCTCCCGTACTGAAAAAAAGACCAAAAAAAAAAGTTAATAAGATGAAATTCCAGTTGTTGAGTCTTTGCAATAGTTGTCATGAAATTAGGGTCTTTGCCTACACCTATGCCTTCAAGAGTTTTACCTATTCTTTTCCAGAAGATATAGTGTTTTTGTTTTAATGTTTAGATTTTTGATCCATTTTGATTTTAGTTTAGTGCATGGTTGGAGACATGGGTCTAATTTTAGTCCTCAGCATGTGGAAAGCCAGTTTTTTCAGCACCATTACTTAGAGAGACTATCTTTTTCCTAGTGAGTGTGTTTGACCTCTTTGCCAAAAATAAAGAAGCTGAGAGTGTTTGGACCTGTTTCTGCATATTCTAATTTGTTCCATTGATCCTTGGGTCTGTTTTTTGTTTTGTTTTGTTTTGTATTTTTTCCAGTACCATTCTGTTTTTATCACAGTGGCCTTGTAGTGGCCTTGTAGTGCTATTTCAAGTTAGGAATTGTGATGCCCCCTCCTCGCTCAGAATTGTTTTGTTATTCTAGGTCTGTTCTGATACCAAATGAATTCCACTATATATGAAACACACTATTTTTCATAATTTAGGTTATAAGGTAAATTACTAACAATTTAGCAACCATTTTTAATGTTTTCCTTTCCATTTCAATATTTTTTAAAATCATAAAATCCTAGATATTTCTGCAAATATATTGAGCACCATAACAATGGAACACTTATGTGTCATCCTTTATAATATTAATAAAGTAAAAATAGATGGAAAACTTTAATGCTGAGTTAGAAAGCAGTACAAAATGACTCCTATGATTGTGTGTACATATATATATAAAGATATATATGTTAAGATATACATGTGTTAAGCTATACATATTTATGTGTGTATATGTGTGTGTATATATATATATATATATACACACATCAAATTCTCAGGAAAAGTTAAAGCATATGTCAAGGCTTGAGTTTTTTGTTAAGAAAAACCACACTAATTACCACAAAGGTTAGCATTCTTCACTATAATTTTAATAACTGTATCTGAATTTGCATAGTAAGATATTCAAATTTCAGTACATTTCTATCTTAAATTGCAGTTTGTTCATGTTTAACACACTGTTTCAGACAATTTAATAAACTATTGCAAACACTATGGTTAAAAGGAATATCTTCGGGACCCGGAATTTAGCTCTGTGGCCTAAGCGCCTGCCTGGCAGGCCTGGCAGGCACAACGTTGTGAGTTTGATCCCCAGTACCAAAAAAAAAAAAAAAAAAAAAGCAATATCTTCAGTCATCAGGGAAATGCTAATTAAAACTACATTGGATTCCAGTGAGTCCAGTCTGAATGGTTAAAATCAAGTATACAGAAAATAAATGATAGGGATGATGCTAGAAAAATGAACACTTGTACACTTCTAGAGCCAAAGTACAGTCACTATTTAAATATGTATGGAAGTTTCACACAAACTAAAAATAGAGCTAACAGTTGACCCAACTATAGCACTCCTCTATATAACCCAAAGGAGTCAAAGCATGTAATGCAGGTAGCCATATACCCATGCTTTTTGTCTCACAAGTCACAAAAGCCAAGCTATGGAATTAGCTTAAGAGCCCATCAAAAGATTAATGGATCCAGCAATTGTGACTCAACAATAAAGAAGAATACAATCATGTAATTTGCAGGAAATATATGGAATTGGAGATCATTATGTTAAGCAAAATAAATCTGACTTAGGTGTCATATATTTCTTTCATATGTATAATCTAAGGGAAACATTCATGACATGAGTTTAGAAGAACTGGTAGAAAGAGGAAGGGGTCAGAAGGAATGGGAGGTGGATATGCTCAACATATGTAGTACAAATGTTTGAAAATGTCACCTTCACACTCCTTCTGTATAAATAATGTACACAGTTAACTTTATCTTATACTTTCAAAGCTGTATAAAAATATAAGGCATAAAAGATTATGTTATTTTCTGAAATTATTTAAATTCTAATATTATGACTGCATTTATACTCATAAATTGGCTGCTTAGAGGTTGAGCATACTGTACAAATGATTATATTCATAATTCAAAATTTCTAGTAATGCAAATTAGTTTTAGCACCATATATTTCTGTTTTGAGGAGTAGTTACCTCTTATCTATCTTTATATATATATATATATATGTAGGTATGCAATATTTTTTACAAACCAGACATTTTATATCGTGTTTCAAAATCCTCACAGATTTTACTTATAAACAAGAAGCATCTGCTTAGCTAGAAAACACTTTTGAAATTGAGGAAATACCTTTCTAAACAACCTGAAAATGTTCATGAATAATTCAATTCCATAGCCATTAATAGAGATAATAAAAAAATTAAAGTTTATATTATTCCTCTTTTAAAGTAAAGTAAATTCAGTCACTGGCCTAAAGCTCCGTTTGCTTAAATTTATTTGGCTTAGACAAAAGAATATCTCATTAAAAATTTTATTTTGCTATTTAAACCTATGATAACTGACTGTGTGTAAACATACACAACATTTCTTTATCATGCAATATTTAGGATTATCAGACCTCATGCTGCTCTGTTGTGTACTGAAGGCCACATTGTTTATTATTTGAGAAATTTACTTATTTCCACAATATATATTAAGTTGCCCTACGTATTGTATAAACATTAATAAAGTTTATGGATTTATGATGTAAACATTCTAAATTTATAATTTTAAAAGTGCAGACATATTTTTTCTCTTGTTAAACTTAAAATATTTAGTTTTTAAAAATTTGTTTTCAATTGAAAAGGTTAGTTAAATATAAATGAGAGCTCAATTATATGCAATAATCATTGATATATAGGTTTTGTGTTCATTTCAAAGGTAACAAGAATGTCATTCAACCATTTCATGCATTCTGTTATTTGTTTGTTACAAACTAGTTTGTGAAATGTTCAGTATAAACACATTCTCAGATACTTCACTCCTCCTTAAATAATTATACTAACAGAAAAAGCTGCAATGCTCTAACTCTAATACCTTGCATTGACACATAAGTACAGGCCACTGAATAATTGCTAAGGTAGTATTGTAACAGCATCATAGCAATGGATTCATGATCATATTCAATTATTCTAAAATACAGTGCTAAGCAGAATCCCTAGTTAGCATAGTCCTTCACAGAACTATGTAAATGATAGAGACAATAGTTTCAATACACCCAGTCTTCTTATCAAGAATTATCATCACTGCATTCAGGCTGGAGCACATTCAGGTTACTGTCTGTGGTGTAGAGTGCATCTGAGCACCAGATGAAATCTTGTCCCAGAGAATCTGATTGTTATAGGAAAGAATGGAAAAAACGCAGAAGATCTGAAGCATGCACTCAGTCACAATGTCTACATTACCTGAACTTTTCCTTTTTCTAAATATAGAATGGTATGTTTGAATCTTTAGCCAGGTCTTTCCAGTGTATAAATTTGGTGACTACTGAAAGTTCTCAGTTCAGAAGTCCTTGACACATATATGCTAATAAAACAAAACACGCATATTAATGATATGTTAATCCATTGGCATATGATAAAATTTTGGAAGCTATCTTGCAGTAGCACTAAAAGTTATTTTTAACATGTATATTAAGTAGCTCAAAATACATTAAAATTACTTCTTCAAATTTTAGATCTCTTTGTATTTTAAAACTACCTGTCAGTATACACTGTGATAATGCCCCTACTATAAAATAACTCTAGTCAACCATTGCAAAGAAGAGTATACACTCAAAACTTCAGATGATTTAATAAAAATCCCAATAATAAACTGTAAAGAAGTCTCAGTGACTGATAAACATGTGAAAACTCTTAAAATTCTTATTAGTACTTCATTTACATTGTCTGTAAATTTAGAAAACAGTGTTAATATAGAATGTTTATAGTTTTTCCTACATTAAAAATAATTCATACTTATTAAGAAAAGAAAAAAGCACAGTGTGACCTCTAGTGAAGAAACTGGAACAGAAACACAGACTAAAAGGAATGAGATTGGGTTCAAAATGCAGATTGACCTACTCATAGTGAATGTCACTAAAATATTAAATGATCCTCCTAAGGAACTGGTTATAGAATTACTTAGCATTAATTATTAATTTTAGATTATTACCTTGTATAACTGAAATGAAGACAGATGTATGAACAATTCGGAAAAGGCAAAGCAAAAGTACTAAAGCAGCTTCAATTCTCAAATTGAATCAATAACTGTGGTTATGCTCCATTTTAACGTGGGCATATAAGCTCTTCTTAAACAATGACAAATCTTCCTATAGATAATAACTATGTACCTAGGTCAAAGAATGGATGCAAAACAAAACAAGGCACCCTGTAACAGAAAAACAAGCAAAATTACTGATTAATGGAAGATCTTAGCCTAGCTAGTAAAAATTGTTCTTGGACAGAGTAAGCTTTAGCATATTTATTCTGAAGGAGGACATGGGAAGACAGAAATCACTGATAAGAAAGTCATATTCTGGGTGTTTTGAAGAATCAGAGGTCAAGATTTTTGAGAAACCAGAACCACTAGAAACAGAGATGGAATACAGAAAAGATTAAAGAAGAAAATATTGCCCTCCTTTTTAAATGTATAAACTTAACCACATATCTGGCTGACCTCTCAAAATGCAAAGGAGACACATGCCAAATGTGCACCTAAGTAGAAAAATTAATTTGAAATTTCAGATGCTACCAAACATAGAGTTTGCACTTAAATCCAACAGATAAAATAACTTTCTGAAGTAACATCAACAGATGAAATCTTTTATAGAGTATAAAATCTCTATAATATTCAGAATATCCAGAAAACGATCCAAATTACTCCTCAAATAAAGAAAGCTAAGCACATGACACGGTCTTAGAAATCAATAACAATGGCTGATTGCCAGAAAATATAGTTGCTGGAATTAGCTAACGAGGAATCTAAAAAGCTTTTTAGAATTAGGTTGAAGGAGATAATGAAATATGGGTTTATAAAGAATGAAAGGATAGTAAAAATCAACAGAGATATACAAACTATGAGAAAGAAAAAAATAGAAATTTTGAAGCTAAAACAATTATAGTATGAACAAAGTTTCTTCTTTTGCACTTCCAAGAGAAATCCTACCTGCACACTGTCAACTTTTAGCCACTGCAGAAGTGAAATTTTGGTCTCAAGGTACATTCATCTTCCGACAAATGACTCACACTTATCCTTCTTATGGCAGAGTAGTACTCCACTGTGTATAAATATCACACTTTCTTTATTCATTCATTGATGAACATATAACCTGTACTGCATTACAGCACTAGAACAACAGCTTCAATTTGTTCAACAAGTACTTTGTTGTTGTGAATAATAGTCAGGAATTGTCTGTACTGGACATTTCCAAAAGGGATTACATAAATAAATATAAAATTCAGCTGAATATAAATGTTCATTCAGACCCCACACTTGTCACTTGAGAAATGAACATGTTATTGCTTTAAAAGCATAGTTGTCTTTGTTCCATTAGACAATTAGAATGTAGAAATTATTTTCTGATTACTCTCTCAAAATGATATTTTCTCATTTCTCATTTTTCTTGATTTTGATTTTTAACTGTACAAGTTTTCTAGCCAAATGGATTCAAATAAATAATCTAATTTAGTCTCATGATTAGTAATTAGACCAGTGTCTGCTGATTTTCCTCTATATCTGTGAATAGTGCCTCATACCAATTTAAGCCTCTTGTCAAGATGTTAATATTTCTTCAAGAACTGAGAATCACCATTGAAAGAGTTGATTTGATCTTCATATGTCTATATGAAAAGTACGCTTTATTTCTCATAATAGTCTTTATAGAAAAAAACATGTGGCATTTGTTTCATACCCCAACAGCAGTGTTATATATAATTCTCAAATGTCTTCTAGAGCATAAAATCATCATATGTTTGGAAATATGACTTTCAGACAGTAGTTTATTTTTAAACAAAATAATTTAACCCAAATAAAATGGTTTCTCCCATATGAGAAACACAGAGTAAAAATAATAAGCAAAATAAAAGCTAAATAATAGAAAAGAGTGAACTAGATCTTTCTCAAATTGGAGGGGGACCAAGAGTTGGAGAGAGGAAAAAGGGAAGATGATTAGGGGATGGAAAAAAAAAAGAATTTGGATGTGTTATGTACATGTGCCAACTTTTCACAAGGAATATAAGCATTGTGTAATACATACATGAACTGTTACACTAAAATAAAATATAAAAAGGCCTACTAACAATTACCATGAATATATAGAAAAATTCTTATCACTTCATGGGTTTTGTGAAATCATATCCTGAAAACATTGTACTTTGTTCCTAAATCTTTAAACTTCTCATTTTACTACAACCAGTTTTGTTTGATGTTCTATATGGATTCTAAATGCAAAGAACTTTTCAGATATATTTGACTCTCAAATTTTCTACTTGGTTAAGTGCTGCATTATTTTAGTGGTCAAATTCTTTGTGATACTCTTAGCATTTTAAGGAGGTAGAAAAAGGACTTTCAAATATTTATCAGTTACATCAGGCAGTTTTCTGTGAAATGATCTTAATCATTCATTTGAAAGATGAGACCCATATTATCTTTTCTTGGTTTTCATCTTGATGTGTTGGAAAGGTGCTAAAGTAATATCCACTCCTGGCATTTGTTCTCTTTAAATAACCTCTCCCTCTGAGAATGAGTGGCATCTGTGGCTTGATTCTAAACACAGAAATATGGTAAAGGTAATGGAATTATGCTCCCATAATTCATTATACTGTACTTTGCATGGCTTTATATTGGCAGCAGGTTTACTGTGCCAACTGTTTTCCTTGCCAGTTTAGAGGAAACTGCTT
>RJWM01013255.1:0-53865 GCA_004363535.1 Dasyprocta punctata | reverse complement strand
TTAGGCTTCAAATAAAAGATAGAATTTATATCCACTTATAATTGAGATGCACATCATTCAGTCTCTAATCTAATCAAATCTCACAAACATATCTAAGTCTTCCTCAAAACAAAAAGAAAAAAGGAAAAGCAAAAAACAAAAAACAAAGAACATATCAGATCTCTCTAAAAGCTCTGTCCATAACGAAGTAAGCAAGCTTGTCTTCATTGTTAAATTGTGGCACACGCCAGAGGATCTTAGGCAAATCATCTGAATTTAAAAATTAAAGTTCAGATGCAAAGAAAATGTTACCTGAAATAAATAAATAGATCTTCACAGTTGCCAGGCACTTAGTTTATCCTCCCTATCCAGGGCAACCATTCTTTCTATCCCATCCCTGTGATATCTAGCTCCCCATAAATATATGCACTGATGTTATCTTGTGGCACAGGAAAACATAAAATTCAGAGTAAAAACAACTGGATTCATCTCATTATAGGACTCTAGACAGTTCCTCTGCCTTCTAACATTCTGTTACCTTTTGATCATAACTTTGTTCATGCTTCTTGAAAACATAAAACAACTTACATTCCTTTAAAAGGCACCAGTTTTTATGCTTTTACATCACTGTCAATCCTTTTCTGTTTTACATATCACATCTTTTTTGTTTCCATAAAGAAAAAAAGTTTCACAAATAAAAAGCTTATATACAAATCACCTGATTCACATACAGAGAATGATATCTCAAGAATTTAGAAAAATTGATATTTGTTCAATATAGAGTCAGAGGTTAAGAATTTTGAATATAGCAATGGGTGGGGACACACACCTATAAATCCAGCACTTGGGAAGCTGAGGCAGGAGGATCACTGCAAGTTTGAGACCAGCCTGGACTACAAAATGAATTCAACATCAGCCTGAACTGCACAGTGAAAACATTGTCTCAAAAAAAAAAAAAAAAAAGAAAAGAAAAGAAAAAAAAGAAAAAGAATTTCAAATATTAAGTGATATAGAGTATGTTACCGTAATATCAACTAAGTGCCTTTATTTTCTTCAGAAGAATGCCTGCCTTCACGGACACATTTAATACTAAAAGTGAAAAAAAGAAACCCACTGTTTTTCTGCTGATATCAGGAGACAGGAGTGCTTACAGGGCTGCACTGTGAGCTGCTGTCTGTACAGGAGAGAGGGCGCCGAAGGGCGGCATTCCAACACCCGCGAGGGCTGCTAGTGAAAACAACAGACAAGACTTTCTGCAGCCAGAAAGCACTTCTGCGAAAGAAGGCAGAGAGCATTTTATTTTAAGTGGCTCCATGAAACACAGTAACCCTGTTTTCTATAGAAAATGGCAATATGAAATTAGCTAATATATAGTTCAATGACTTTCTGGGCAAGAAACCATATTATTTATTAAAGATGTATCATAGTATTAATTTTTATTACCATTACAGAGCCTCTCAAATAGTTTCAAAGAGAAAGAAGAAAACACTGAGATAAAACGAGCGCACATACATGAAGAAATGTTGCATAAAGAGCATAATTATGTTATAAAAATAAACTTTAACTTATTTCTCAATCACAGTACAAAATGGAGTTAATCCAGATTTATGTTGCAATTTTATACACTCCTTAAAAAGAAAAAAAACTAGCACATATATCATTGATTTCTTTGCCATGGACCAGGATGTGCAGAGCCCTTGGCACCGATGAGCAGCAGGAGCCCTGTGGATACCAAAATCTGCTCAAGCTCAAGTCCTTTGTACAATAAGGCACCAGATTTGAACATAACTGAAACACAGTCTCCATCATATTTTAAATCAACCTCTAGATACTCTATATAAATGCTATGTAAATAGTTGCTATAAAACTCCTGTTTATGTTCAGTATAGATACAATCTTTCCCTACTATTTTCCTATGAGACTGACTGAATCCCTGGAGGCAAACCCCCTAGATCCTGGGGCTAACTGCAGTTTCTCTAAGCCAAATGCAATCTCCCACAGGTATTTTAAAGAGGTCAGGAAAGTGCTCTACGGGAAATCAAGCTTCCTGGGCAAGCAGTGGTTAAAATTTGCCTTCCAGTCAGTCACAGTGTAAGTACACTACAGTTCTCTTTACCATAGAATTCTCCCCATTCTCACTGCCACTGCCCAGGGTAGTTAGCACCACCTCTATACTGAATTAGCTCAACACTTCTCAAGACATCCAGAACTCCAACGTTAGTCTTTTTAGTGAGACCAAAATGATCTTAAACATGTTAGGACTATAATGATCTTTTAATAATGCAAATCTGATTTTGCCACTATCTAGCTTACAAATCTTTTAATCCACTGTCTGATGTTTAAACTCTTTCCTGATCTGGCCCCTCATTAACCTGTTCAATGTTCTTTCTTGCCACTAGACAGCCCTGAATTACACATCTTTTTTTCAAGAAACCAGACTCTCAAGAGCTTGGTACACATCGTTCTGTCTCCAACTTGACTTCTTCCTATGAATGTTCAGGTGATTACACGTGATTTTGCCTTAGGCAGAGCATTTGAATCTTATTCCCAAATAAGACTTCAGTACACACAAATACATATTCTACTTCAGAACTGCATCCTTGGAACTTTATCCTTTCTGTCTTCTTTTCATTAATCAGAGTTTCATGCCTTCTAATGTGGGCCTTGTAGTCTCTTTTAACTTTGCTTTGCACCTCTCTCTCTGTCTCTCTCTCTCTGTCTCTCTCTCTGTCTTGTTTCTCTCTTTCTCATTCCCTCTTCCTTCCTTCTTTTACTAATTTCTATGCTGTGCATTGGTGATTTACATCTAAACTAATCTGTCCACAATGATAAAGCAAGTGAGCCCGCATTTTCAATATTCCCTCGGCATGCTCAGTTTCTTAAATTCCATAAAGTCCCATATTTTTTAAAGAAAAAAATTACCATAAGGTAGAGTTATTAATCTTTTAAAGTAATGAATATAAATAATACTGTACTAATTATAATGCTGTTTATGGTCACAACCTTAGCTGTTAGGGGAGTTCAATGTTTCATGAGACTGGAGTTCTCTTACCCTCCACAGTTTGGAATTTTTTAATAGCTGCCTTTTCAGATAGTGCTTCCACTGGCTGTTAAGGGAATTTCAAGATGGGCAGGAGGATAGAACAATATCTTGGCAAATGAATGCTGTGCCCCCATAATTACAGGAAGTTTCCAAAATAAGAGAAACTGACCTAGCTACCTCTCAGGTACTCACTGGCATTTACAATGGTAAAAGACACATACATAAATAATTAAAATGAACACGACGAATGCTGTGATGAAGCTATCACCAAAGATTTGTACAACAGGATGGCAACAGTATGTGTTATCAATGCTACCAGGAAAGGAATAAAGGTAGAAACCTTAAGGCTTCATAAGAGCTTGTTTGGAAGTTCTAGCAGGGGAGCACAGCTACTCATACACCCTTGACTGAGGAACTGGTCCTCCGCTATCTGAGGCGGCTGTCCTTTTCAACTGGAACAGCTTCGGAAGGGATGCACACGGAATGGTGAGGGAGGAAGGGGATACCGGCACAGCCAGCCACATCAGCCAAATCAACCCTGGTGATCAATGAGTGACAGACATCACAGCCACATTGCCCTTACATTCAGAAACTTAACATTTCTGGAGTATTCTCTGCGCACTAGGCATTTTGATAAGTTATATCACTTGGTCTGCACCACGATGCTAGAGTGGACTCTTTTTAGATCCTTGTGTAGATAAGAAAACTGCAGGCTCAAAAATGCTAGTCTTCTAAAACTCAACCCTACAGGGCACACATTCCTATTCTTCAGGGCCATATCAATAGACTACTTACTCACTAGAAATTGAATCATTTTCATTTTGTGTATGACTGAACTAAAATCAGGAAGTTAAAAATGCCAACATATAGTGGCTGTTTGTGATGTTATGACTGGGTATGAAAAAATACCTGACTGGGTTTGCCACTGTGAAAAATACTTGACTATATTTGGTAAGAAAGCAATATTTTATATATATATGTTCATCTAATGAGCTACATTTACCTAATCAGCTATTCATAACTTATAAAAAAATAGGAAACACATTACATAGTAAATAGGTCACTTAATAAACATGGAGATATATTTTTAAACTTTTGCCAATAAACAAAGGTTTCAAAATACTTATCAAACTATTTAATTATATATAATATGAAAGCTGCAGGCATAAAACTTTAATAAAAGCAAGTACAGTAAGTTGAAACATAAGTTAAAAGAAGTATAAATCCTTGATTCTAAAAAGTAACAACAAAAATCTCAACTTTTATATATTTTTCTAGATTCAAGTCAATGTTTCTAAAGCAATTACTACATCTTATTTACAGAAGCAGTGTTACAAAGGATGCAGGGCAAGTGGACAGTAGTGTTGCTAGCTTACATAAAACTAAAGTGTGAACTTTTACTTCTTTTATACCTTTTGTTTTATTCAGACTATGAACTTTTGACCATTTTGCATCCTAAAACATTTGCCTTTTTGTGCGATGCTACAAGCTTGTATGTGTTGCATATGTTAAACTATATGCCTGAGAAAACGATGACGATGCAATCTCAGCTATAATGCTCTTATGTATACACTTAGTCCCTATTTACAACTGGTGTAGCATTACTGTGTTCTTGAAAGACATCTGGTAACACAGGCTATATAACACCACAAGTGAAATGATCTGAGATTTAAAGTCAGAACTTCAGTGGATGTAACAGAAACCCTTAACAGGCTCGGAATATACTGGTATGTCTTAAAATTTCAAACAACTCTTTCAATGCAGTCTTCTTTTTACCCATTATTTCAAAAATACTTTAGTTACCACTTGGAAAACCCAAGTATTGTAAACTGAAATTTTTTTAAATCAGTGACTTAACGACTATTTTTTAAATTTTATAACAGTAAGAAACAACTTTACCTTTTTACTCTAAACATATCTGCATGTGTTTGCATATATTATATGTCTACCAAAACTCATGTTTTCATAAAATGATACCTATTTGTATGTTAAAAATTATATATTAAAATGTTATATTTTCCTATTCCATTCCATTTCATTCTTTAAAAAAATTTGGCTACACTAGAGTATAAAATTCTCAACAAATGATCTTTTGTGTTTGAAGAGATGGAAGTATTTATTGCTCTGATTTAATCATTAAATTGCATACACGTACTGAATTAACCCAACGTATCACTAATGATACATAAATATTACATCTAACTTAAAAATAAAAATTAAATGCTAGCTACACTCCATTAAAATGACTTCAGCATCAACTAAGTGGATCCCTGACTGCAACTGAGTGATTCCGATCCCCTCTCTCCACTCGGCTGTGGAAAGTATCTGAAAGTAATTTACTGCCATCATGATGCTCCGGTCGTCTGTCAGTGAGAAGTCAAAATCAATTTCTTCCCCTTTTCCCAATGACACTAGATTTTCAAGGGAAAGCTAGAAGGTGTATATGTGACAGAAGCAATGCCGCTTGCCTATAATATCAGCACTCTAGCAGGCTGAGGCAGGAGGACCAGGGTAGAAGGCAACACTACTCATTGTCTGAATCTTAGTTTCTATGAATGCTGTCACCTGAACTGTGCAGTGCGCAGACCGTGCACGAGCTGTGCAGCAATGCTTTGCCTGAGCCTACCAGCCCGGGAACTCAGCTTTTTGGCTTTTCCGGAAAGTGCTGGCACTGTCATTTTCACAAAAGAATTGTGAAGTACACCAGAAACCATGAGATCATCATCACCACCCAAACAGGAGGACCTTTACAGTTATAGTAGAACCCTTAAAATTACTAAAAACTAAATTTTTAAAAAGATAATGTATCTTGGGCAAGGAAGAAAAGAATTTGAGGTACTGGGAATTTTGTGTTTATTTTTAAACTTTACAAAAAAGTAAATTTCATAATAAAACTTTTGTAACTGCCTCTTTCCAGCATCTAGAACAAGAAAAAAGCAGGAGCTCAGGAAATATTTTCTGATTTTAGTTAAAGATTATGATGTAAATCAACTATGAGTTTACATGGGAAACACATTTTATAATATTGTTCTATAATGTTATATTTAATGTTTTAAACTGCTATGCTTTTGCTCCTATTAAATTGACATACATTCTGAAAAAAATGTTTTAAATATAACCACGTAAATCATGATTTTAATACAATAGTTGTGATTTGTCTTATTTCAATGACGCAGAGACTCTGAGAATAAAGGGTTCTATCGCCCTCTTATGGTAATTTTATTGTACTGCATTCTCCAGGAATTTAGTACCAAGTGGAATTCTTTCTACTTTAAGGAGCAGAGAGGTTACTTTGATCATAAATTTCTGAATTTTCTAAAGAAGTACACATACTTTTGTCTTCTGCTGCACATACAGTTTCTGCCTTCCTTTCCATTTATGCCTCAGAAACGTAGCTCTTTTGTTATAGGCAGCTGAATTAGATAGAGATATTGTGGGCAGTCAGATAGGGCTAGGTCCTCAAAGAAGCCCGTGCAGAAGCCCAGATACCTTGCAGCTGTGGAGGAGATGCACACCTCCTGTTGTGGGTTAGGCCTCAAGACAAAAGATCAAACAAATACACCCATAGCCTAAGGATTGGTATTCTAAATAGGTCTCTATCACCCTGAGAAAGCCAGGAGTCACCATCCCAACCCCTACAGGAAGTCGCTGCTCTTTAAGCTATTGCTACGTGACTTGTGTCCTCATTTGTTCCCGATTTAATCAGTTTTACCTGAGTAATTAATCTTACTGGTTAACCATAGTTCTGTCCCACCTTATGCCCACCTTTGCGAGTTCCCAGGTTTTCCTCACCTTGGACCTGTCTCCCCTCCTAGTTTTGTTCTATAAAAGTCCCTAGAAAAGACAGTCTTTGGCAACCTGCTTGGGACCCTTTTTGTCTCTCTCTCAGACAGAATCTTACTTTCTCTCCATAAATATATTCTGCTCTTAACCTCCATTGTTCCTAGAATTCATTCTTTGATTTTAGAGAACATGAACTTGTACTGGGGCATCTAGAAGGTTGGGAGTTTCATTCCCTTATATCACTCTCCTTGCTATTTTACAAAACATTGTTAGCTTCCAATTATCATATTAAAGGAATTTTTCTGAAAGTTACTTGGACACACTTGTTACTTGTGTTAAATGGACACACAAAACAATTACAGTGATTCTCTATCATCATATATAGGCTTTGGTAGATGGAAAAAACTAAAAATGGCTGAATATTGTCAGTGATTTCCCTCAAGAGAACAGAAGTCAACAGTCTAGGAATTTCAGAGGTTAATGATTTTAGTCTGAACATTTTAAGCTTTTAAATGTAATGAAACAGTCTTTCCTTTAAAACAGTCTAGATCATATGCAATAGGCTATACTCTTTTTCCTACAATACAAATATAGTCAGGCCTTCATATCTACAGTTTTCACACCAGGGAAGCAACCAACAGCAAATTGAAAGTATCAGGGAAAAAGGAATTGTGTCTGTAGTGAATATGTGTGGGCTTTTTTCTTGTCATTATTCCCTAAATGATACAGTGTAACAACTATTTATATAGTATTTACACTGTATCAGGTATGACAAGTAATCTAGAGATGATTGAAAGTATGTAGGTGGCTGTGTGTGGGTTATATACAAATACTAAATGTTTTTAAATAAGGGACTTGAGATCTTGAGATTTGCAGATTTCGATCTCTTCCAGGAGTCTTGGCAGCAATCTTCTGTGAATCCTGAGGGATAACTAGGATACTGAAGGAGCATTTTTAGCTTCTTTGTAAAATGAGCAACATGCAGTGTGCCACCATGAAATAAACTGTATAGAGAACACTATGATGGGAAACTGAACTCAGGCAATGGCTCCGATGACACAGAAGAAATTAGAGAATATGGTATTAGTTATTGCTAGAACATGGGGAATGAGGTTTAAAGTTTACATTTGCTTTAGCAACTGAGTGGGTGTGCCATTCAGAGACAGGAAATGGTATTTTCAAACACACTGCAGTTGAGGTGCTCCAGGAGACAGCAAGTTCAATGGGTTTGAGGGTATGGAGCTCAGCAAAGAGAGGACTACAAATTATCAATGGTTAAGTAGCAAAATGAACTTGGATGAGAATCATCAAGATTGCATTTAAAGTGTGAGAAGAAATGAAGGTAAGCTTGGAACTGGTATCATTTAAGTTTACCCTCATCTCTCTCTTAATAGAGAAACTCTGTAAAGTCAAAAACTTTGTTCATGTTGGGTGAAACTGAAAATGAGTTAGAGTCCATTGTGTGGATCAGAAAACTGAGGTTCTAAGAGGTTAAGTGACTTTACTTAAAGCTCTTATGTGTAGAAGCTAATGAGAATTGAGGTTTAATTGCACCAGAGGTGTTTCATCACACAAGATATTCTCTTTCTAATATTCTTCTCTTTCTAATACTCTTCTCTTTCTAATACCACTTCTCCTTCTGCTCTGTAACTCTTCAGAGAATAGGAAGTAAGACTGTTCAATAATCGTTTGACAGCAATAGATGTTTTTGTACATATCATAAAGACCAAAATGCTGTATTTCCAGGAATAATCTTCCAAGTATATAGTTTGTTATGAAGTAAGGCTCCAAATTTACAATTCAAAACATGCTTCTTGTGGCCAACTCTATAATTATGAATATCAAATAGCAATTGTATCAAAAGGAGAATGTTTATGACTTCAAACAGCAAAACAGCTATTTTTTTTTTCAGTCTTCTACTACCTTAAACGGTGGAGAATGAGTTTCACTAGTTAATTCTACCATATATCCCACAACAGAGTTCTGTAACTGCTCAGTGAAAAAAAGCAAGGAGTAAGTGATTTCTCTGCAGTACCTGCTTGGCTTGGCCTCTGCCAGCTCGGAGACTTGACTGCATTGGTGGCGCCCACTGGCTTGAAGGCGGCAGCTGCCGTGAGGCTGGCCACCCCCGGTCTGCTGGAACTGGTGCTCTCCACGCTCCCCAGGCCACTCTGAGTTAAAGCTGCAGATGAAGCCAACTGTTGAGAAGGCTCCTGAATATTACTGCAAAGGAAATAAACAAAATTAAAACAGGAAAAAAAATAAGAGAAATAAAAAGAGGCAGCCCTTGTTCTACAGTTTGGGAATTCACTTTAAAAGGTGAGAAATCAGGCTGCTGAAAAGCTTACATGAGCAATCACTTTCAGTAATAAACTCATTTCCTTTCTCCATCCTATCAATATTTCAGAAGAGTCAAGTGGATAAAACAATAAATTATTGGTGAATCCTTGATAATCTCTGAAATGGCATGATGCTTGTGCTTTTCACCATTTCCCTGGTTATTTTATGAATTAAGTTTCTCTGTCACCCACCAAATATACTTTTCACATGCACACTCACTCAGTAAATACATAAACACCTACTATAGGTCAGATATTGTGCCACATGGTGATAAAGACAGACAACGTCCCTGCTTAGCAGAATGTCTAGAGACTGCACTACCATGATCTCCTTTCAACTAGTTATTTGCTTAACAGGAGGTCTCATCTGTCCTGGTTTGGTTTAGAATTCATATGGCCTATATTACCAAGTCACTTGTTACTTACATTTGCATATACAACAGAAAGTAATAATTTGAGGTGGCACAAATGATGTAATACATGCTATGGAAAGCTACAGTAAGGAAATTATTTTTTCAAAAGTAATAATAATTTACCCAGTGCCTCTTGAATCTCGGGTGACACCTAACACAGTAGGTATGTGACCATCTATTCTTACAAAGGTCAGCTTGCAAGCTGACCCTTGAATGGCATGTAGGAATTTAGCTGATAAACTGTCCCCTGCAGTGATATAAAATGTTCTCTAAGTGATAAGAGTGGCTTAGGTGCCTAAACTGTTAGTAAAGACAGCATAGTTCATACTGAATACTACTTCCCTTGTGCGAGTCTGAAATTTAGGTACAAACTGGGCAGAGGGTGTCCATGTGACAAGTCGCCCCCAAAACTTGGGCCCTCAGTCTCCAACGAGCTTCTCTGCTATATAGCACTTTGCCACAACTCTTTGCTGGAGGAATTTAGCATGTCCATGTGACTCCTGAGAGAAGACTCTTAGAAGTTTGAGCCTCTTTTTCCCAGGCATGGTCCCGTACACCTTTTTACTTCGTGAATTCTGCTTTGTATTCCTTTTGCTTGTAGTAAATCTTAGTCATGAATGAAACTATGTGCTGAGTCTTTTAGGTTAATCTACTAAAACACAAAACGAGGGTAGTCTGGGGTATTTCAGTACTAAACAATTTTGAGAAATGAATTGTAAATGCTTTAACTTTCATGAAACACTGTTTCTTATGCTTGTCCTTCCAAGTTCAAGTGGAACACAGTCATAATCTCTTATTATTTCTGATCAGTTTATTGAGAAACAAAACCCTGCTTGATGCTGAAAAATACAATCAAATGTGTAACACTTTAAAAATTTTTAATCATAAACAAAAAGTATAAAATTGCTTACTTAATGGGAATGTTGAAAACAACTATCACTAAAAACAACACATAAAGCATTAATGGAAACAGAATTCAAACATCATTGCATGGTCGTTAAATGAGCACCTTTTAAGAGCTCTGTAACAAAATTATTTTCCTTTTCCAAATCTCAGTTACCTAAATTTTAGATGAGGATAATAGTTTGTTGGTAAGATTTCCATGAGGTTTAAATAGGATGATTATATATAAAGCACTTAGCCTACTCTAAAGCACAGATTTTAAACATACAAAAACGATAATTGATGTATTGAAATAATAAAACACTTGTTTCCAATATTTTTGCTCATTATCAATAATTCTGAAATACTTATATTAGAGATAATTCTGAAATTCTTATGTACAAGTCATTCTCATTCTAAGATTAAATTCCTTGTGACGACTTGCTAAAAATAACTAATGATCTAGACAGTCACAGTTCTAAGAAGAAAATTATGACCAAGCCATATTATAAGGTGTAAGTGAAATAAAAATAAAATTTAGAAGGAAAATCATCATCATTTAATGTTTAGTAATCTGAAGGAATTAAACCTTAATTACAGAGGAGTTGCCAGACAAACTTACTTAGGAGAGCAAGCAGGACGATAGGAATTCAATGCCAAGCCAAATGAAGTCTGGTTATGGTAGGATTGGGCCAGGGTATGAAAAAACTCAAGAGATGCATGAGATCAACCCTCACACAACTGACGCATAGATTCACTCAGGTGGCTGCCTGCTCTCTGTCTAATGTCAATGAACTGAATCGACAGATTTGGTGCAGGGAAAGGAGGTGCTTCCTAACAGGAAAACCTGTTCAAAGGAAAAATTCTGTTCCTTGTAATGCTTTTCATGAAAGCCCTGGCACACGAATGTACTTAGTTAACTCTAGGTGAAGGATGGAAAGGCTTCAGAATGGATGGAACTAGTAAGAGCTGGGGGGCTAAGGTACAGTTCAGCATGGTGTTCAAAGCCTTCTGAAATAAAGTCATAATCTACCTGCCTGATCAAATCGTTCCTCACTATGTCACAGGAACTCCACTCGGGCTATTCCTATCCTCGCTTCAAAACTGCATGTCTTTCAGGCTTTATATACTACATACTTTCCTTTCCCTCTCTCTGCACCCATCCAAATCCTATTCATGATTTACAGAAATAACAATATCCATCTTGTATTGTGTTCCATACTCAGCAAGTAATAAATACTTAACTACTCAAGTTTTTAGAAGTAGAGCCATTCCTTTTAACTTACGTCATTTATTAATAGAAATAAATATAACTTTACACTGATTTGTAATAACTATTTCTAAATAATTAATAGAAACTTCTTTCTGTATCTTATATTCTCTACTACATTATAAACTACCTAAGGTTGGGAATTTACTGTGACTTTGGGTATATAATTTAAAATTGGTAAATTTCCTCATTCATAAAACGGTGTAGAAATGCTGCCTTTAATACAAGGTTATTTTAAGGATGAAATTAAATTCTAAAGAGTACTCAGCACAACTGCCAGCACACAGTACAGGCAAAAGCAATGAAAGGAATTGTATTATTATTTATAAATCTTTTATCTAGTTCACAGCTGACAGGTGCTTTTACCAAATAAACACTCACTTAACAATTTTGCTTCTATGTGTAGTTTGTGGGTAGTTTTGAGTTTAGGATGTTATGGCCAGATATAATCTAGCTATGTCAACTCAACTTTAAATAACATAATATTTCTTAGATTCCCATGCCATAAGTATAATAAACCAAAAAAATTTAATTTTGACTGTAGCCTTTGAACACAGGTGTTTGGGGTACTTTTTCATCACTGGGATAAACTACCTAACACTCACAACTTAGCCTTACAGGTTTAGTTCATGGCCGATGAGCTTAGGCCAAACAGGATGACAGAGGGGCTTGGTGGAGGAAATGGTGTTCAGCTCGTGGCAGGCAAAAAGCAGGGAGTGAAGGGAAGAGTCAGAAGGGAGAGATCTCCTTTCAGGTCAGGCCCAGGTACCCTCCTCTTCTGACCAGGCCCCACTTCCTAACCTCAGCTCAGTTCTGAGCTGAACAGTATAGTGCCCCCAGGATGCAAAGCCCTTTCCTGAACACGTGAGCTGCTGGGGGTCACTGTAGAGCAGTGATGCAGAACCTTTTAGAGCTCTCAGTGACACAGGTGCCACAGGCTCACCATCACTGTTCTAGGTCTAAACCACCACAACGAGCTTGCATGCATTCATTCCCCCAAAGCAAGGTGTTTCAATCTTTTTTAGACATAAAGTGCTTGAAGCAGATTATAAAAAACTACAAAACTAAGTTATAAGCAAGAAAATTGTTGCCTTTTTTATGCTTAAATTCAGAATTGATCAACAGTTCAACTTTCTGAGGAAATAAGATCCTTGTTTATGTAAAATATTTAATGTAGTAATGAGTGAATATTAACCTAGGTAATCACATATCTAAATATATGATGTCCAAGATTCTAAAAATCTTAACTTGTCATTTTTCTAATGATTAACTATTGGCTACTATTTAAAGAAATCACACAAATATTAGATATAATGTACTAAACCCAAAGGATTGATAAGGACATTAGTCACACTATTTTATATTTGGAAATAAAATGTTATCTGTAATCACTAGCGGCAAAATATGCTAAACTGAGTGTGTAATTTGTTCACATAGCATGGTGACTACTTAGATGGTTATGTTATTTCTGAACCCATTATTTAAATATATTTTTCACAATTTAAAGTTGCTTAAGATATACCAAACTTCTAAACAAAATAAAATTCTTTCTGAGAGATTTGGAAATCAATATAAATTCACAAAGACCTTCTGCTAATACCACAAATGCTGAAAATCAAATATGGTCATTTTCACAAGTCTGCCAAGTAAACAAAGACTAAAGTGAAATAATAAAATAATATGAAAGCATGTCACACTTTTTGTTTCATGCTTTAGAAACTGAAAATGGAGAAAAATGTACTAGAAGAGTACATGATTCTTTTCAAAATTAAACTAATGAGGGAAAAAGAAAAAGGAACAAGAGCTAACATTCCATGTCAGCAACTGGTTATTTTGGGTTCACATTCTTCTCCCATGTTGTCTATTACAACAAATAAGGTCCAGTTACAGATAGGGAACAGTTGTCAATTTTAAGTCTATCATCAAAGGGAAAACTGCTTCAACAGTAAGCAATTACATGCTTCAATAAGGAAAAAGGCATTTTACATCACAAGTTTAATAATCAATGTCTAAGCTGAATAGATACTCGCTAAAATCTTACCAACAATATTATACACTAGTATTCTGACACTGAAATAGTGGGCAAGGAGTATTTTTGGATGGGCACTAACTACAAGGAACATTGTATTTTATAGAATTCTTCCATGAGAACGCTATAAAAGGACCTGGATGTATACAAGTTCACGAGTATCCTTCTTGCCAGGAATCTGTGTTTACAATAAAATTTTTACATTTTCCTAAGCAAAATTCCTGACAGTTTTTACACCAAGGCTCACAGAACTAAACATACTACAATGGAAAGAAAGAGGTTTGGTATTATACTATACTTATAATTTTAAAGGTTGTTGTCACACAAAAGCAAGGAGATAAAACATCTCTGACACTGTGTCATTCATCTGCCCTTTTGGGCAACTCTCTAAATTAACAAGAACTTTCTTAGCAACCCACATTCCTGGTTTCCAGAATGCCAACTAGCCTACCTTGTCAAGAACTGTCTTCCTCTCTCAACATCAAATATATTTTTCTGTACTCTATAGCTATTAATAAAAACAAAGACAATGACTACTAACGCTCTCGAAATGGGTCCGTGAATAGTTTCACCAGACCTTAACTACATACCCAGTTATGTGTGTGTGTGAGAATAGGCACCCATCTAGAGAGAAGATCTATATAAGAGCACAGGCACTTTTCTCTCCAGAAAAGTGGTGGCTAATCTATGGCACCCCTGCCACAGCGGGTTGTTGCTATCAGTGAAAGCTCTAAAAGGTTTGCCACCGCTGGTCTGCAGCATTCCACCAGGTTCTTAAAGTGTGGAAGGGTGGTCAGTAACCTAGCACAAACTGAGCCCTGACAAGGCAAGACTTCTGCTTATTTAACTCTCACAATTCTGTGACATAAAATAATCATGGGTAACTTCTTTTTCCCTTGAAGCATGATGTTTCTCCTGTTTAAACACCTACTGTAAAAGTAAGCCTAAAGTTAAAATCAAACATCTTGAAAACCTCTGTAACACTGGGTAGAACATAAGCATTGACAGCCAGCCTAGTTGTACCAAGCTATTACTGGTGACAAACATAGTTATATACTCTGCCGTTGATTTTATGTTCTGTCAAAAATGATTTTACACAAAATGTTTCAAAAAGTAAAATAAATAATTTTACACAGTTAACACATTGAGATGACACAGTCACTGATCACTTGGGGTATTTTTATTTCCCGCATTGTGGCTAATAGTTCTGGCCTAACCACAAGGTCAGAAGAAATACTAACTTCTGAGGTTTACACTGCTGTGTCAACCTCACAGGGATCTGGAGAACCCCCTGAGGGTCTCTGCTAGACCTGGTGCCCAGCCTGTTGTCTAACTGGCAGGCAGCGGGGCCTGTGGGGGATGAGGAACAGTGCACAAAGTAGGTCAAGCGGGCACACTGTGGAGGGCTACTGGACCTCAGCCCCTCTCCCTCTGCTCCCCTGCACACTCCCCACGATGATGTTCTGTATCGTCACGAGTCTAAAAGCAACATGGCCATCTGACTATGGACTGAAACCTCTGTGACAAAACAACGTTTCCACTGGGCGTGGTGGTGCATGCCTGTAATCCCAGCACTTGGGAGGTAGAGGCAAGAGGATCGCTGTGAGTTTGAGGCCAGCCTAGGCTACACAGTGAGTTCAAAGCCAGCCTGAACTACATAGCACGACTTCTCAAAAAAAAAAAAAAAAAAAAACTAAACAAAGCAAAAACAACATCGACAACAACAAAACAAAAGAAACAAAAAACTCAATCTTTACCTCCTTATAAGCTATTTACTTCTAGTGTTTAGTCACAATGATGGAAAGTTTACTAACAAACACTTCTCAAAAATAGTGAAAATGAGCTTTCAAGCAAAACTCTCATATTTAAGAACTGTTATGACAGTAGCCAATCAAAATCAATTATTAGGCTTTTTCATTTTTTTTCAAAAGATACATCTTACTAAGATATGTCCATGCAATATAAGGCAGAATTCCACTATAATTTAAATACTGGCACAACTACTCATAACAAACATCAAATGTGCTAATTAAAAATGTCACAAGGAATTAAAAGGTGAGTTAACAGTTTTAAAAACACACAAAATAATAGGCCTGTACATGAGTACCGCATTGAAGCTATAGTTAACTAAAAACCAGATTAAAAATTAGCTCTAGGATTTCTCATTAGCCTGTTACTATGGCAATGAGGGTTAGAGAATAAGTAGTATCCTCACAGCAAGCCACCACCTGCTGCATCCACTCCCACAGTACCTTGTTTTCTTAACAGGGACAGAGCCAGCTGATTTTCGGGAGGACTGGAGATAGGAGAAAGCTACAGGCGTAGACACAGTGCGGATGCACAGAGCACCCAGAAGGGAGTGGTATGTTTCAGGACTGCAGAGCCTGGCAAGCATTTAGAAAGAGTTTTGAGTTAAAAAGAAAAAACACACACTACCAGTGGGAGACAGCAGTTTGAAGTTCATGATTTGAGACATTTTCCTGTGAGTGAGTAGAGGAGGAGAGGGTGAAACAGTGAAAGAGCACGAAGAGAAGAACTGCGAGCCTATTATTCTACTCAATAATACAAATTTGACTAGATTTTTTCCAAGGTAGGCAAGGTAATCTTTCAGAAAGCATTTAAACCTATAAAAACTATAGAAGTTATACAAAAACAAAACAAAACCCTACAAAACAAATTTTCCTTTTTTTAGTGGAAGACAGAAGTATGTCAGCGAGTAGTTAGGCTGTAGAAGATAATGTGAATAGAATCTTAATTTGTACTTGATTCTGTTTCAAATATAAAAACCAAAAATTACAACATTCGAAGTCAGTAACTACATGACATGGATGCACACAAGTGAGAGGTGCGTACAAATGCTATCAATGCAAAGATCGAAGGATGATTTTTTAAAAAGCAACAGTGACATATACTGTGGGATCCACCATGGCTTAGAGAACAGAGCTACTGTACATTAAAGGAGTCATGGTGGAGCTGTGACTGGTAGTTGGATGGTGAGGGCGGGGGTCACGTCGGACAGACACCACACATGTTCTTAGTTCACCTGGTTTTTGCAGCAATGACAGCAGACACTGTAGCAGCCGCACTGCTCACAACTGCAGCACTATATCTACCAGGAGGAGAGAAGGTAGAAAAATTTCGAAAACCTTCCACATTTCTTGTGGAGCTGCTTAAACTGATAAGTAGGAAAGAAAAAAAAGGAATACAAAAGTAAGAAAAAGTAGCATAATAAAAAATACATGATAGCAGTCTTTCTACATTAATATTCAATATTATTAAAGGTGTGCAATATCCAAGACATACTAGTCCAAATTATTTATTTACTGAAATTGTGGTTTTTCTAAGAAGTTGGATGTACAATTCTACATAAAACTAAGTTTTACATAAAAATATTTTAGAATGTTGAGGTCTCTAATTCTATTTAAAATTAAATGGAAATCATATAACATGCATTTGAAGACTGATTTGCCAATGATTAAGTAGGAACTAAGTTTACACATAAAGTTGAATTTCTATAAGCATAGAAAGGTAAGTGGATTTTTCCAAAAGATTCCTATGTCAAGACTGTTACCATAGGGATGATATATACCAATAATGTGACATTTTAATGAGACCTGTGTTTCCAGGAGGAAGAGGTAAAACTGACTGCTTGTTCAGAAATAGAAATATGTATTAACATGAACAAGAAATAACTGTTTAAAATATTGAGAGCAGAGCTCTTTGGAGAGGGCAGGCACTTTTGCAAAAATAAACAGTAGTTACAGTGAACACAACGAAAACATCACCTTCTTTGCAGAGTTCCTTATTTCTATTTTCATTTAGCTCTGCAAAGATTTTGAAATGCTGGGATTAAGTGCCATCTTCAGAAATGTTATTACTTAAATAATAATTATTTTCCCTTGGTCTTTTAGAAAAGGTTAAACACCTAGTATTATGACAATACTTTTAAAATTGGTTATCAAACTGCAATTCACAATCCTTTAAAGTAATCTCAAATATACTGTGTGAGATTTGTTTCTCTTCTTTATTTATGCATGTAAGTTACTAACCAGGACCATCACTATGGTATGACCACTTTTTTCAGATGTTTGTAGCAGTGACTGCCTCCCATACAAAGTAATTATTTGCCAAATTTAACAACAGTGAGAGCTCAGATGTTGAAAACTGTTGAGATTGGGCATAAATCCTCTCTCCCTGCCAGAAGAATATGATATATTATTAAATCTAGCTCTATACAATATAGCTGTACAAACCACTGGACAGAAAATTACAGAAACAGTAGTCAATCATTTTCAAAAAATTATATAAAGAATTGTTAACTCTGTATAATTTTATGCAGATCTACCCAGTAAATTGAACTGTACTGTTATGTTTTAACAACTGTGTGAATGATTAGGAAAGGAAGAATAGGAGCTAGAGAGAGAAAGTAAAAATGTTATTGATGGCAGAGCAGGGCAACAAGTGCCAAGGTGAAGAATAACATTACCTAGTGACTGACTTTAGAGCATCTTAAAAACTCTGCATCTCTGAGGAAACGGTTACCATTTAGGAGGAAACTGTGGCAAATAATAAAAACCATAAATTTAGGTATAAAAACATCAGTTAAAATATCTTTCCCTAGTAAGAAAAGGAAACTAATGGATTTTTTTCATCATACTGCACCAAAAAAATAATAATTATAAAAGGACTTACATCAGCAGAATCTAGCAATTTTTTACAAGTGGCATTATTTATCTGAATGTATTTAGAATATGTTTAGGTACTTGAGAACATATTATGACCTTTTCTCTCTTTAAGAGTTAAAAGGTCTAATTCAGAAGATTAGACTTATGAGAAACTCAGAAAGTTGACTTTGCAGATCACAAAGTGAATAAATAAAAGACATGGACTTCCTAATTCTACATTAGAAGGTAGAAACTCAAGCCCCAGCACCCATAAAACACAAAAGCAGTGAGGAGTGGTGCTCTGCAGAGGAGGACCAAGCATTTCTGTCTATATATTCATGTCAGGTCTGTAACTGATGATCATGTTTTCTTTTTCAAATAGTTTTAGTTTTTTGGTTTACTACCAGCACGGAAATTTAGACATACCGAGAAGGAGAAATCCTACCTAGAAGAAGTAGTTGCTACTTTAGAAATTGTGGCTACCTGGCTACCAATATTTAACACTCGAGGAGTGGCAGATGGGTGAGGTCCACTCTTAGGTAGGTCTTCCAGAGAACTGTTAAACCTAAGTTTTCAGAGGTAAAAGAAACAAAGCAGAGGAAACATTAATTAAAAGTACAGAAAGCATTTGTCATCTATATCTTCTTTTAAATGTACATTAATTCAATTCTGGGACTATCGCCAGGTAGTTATTTTAAAACTTCATATCTGTAAGAGTTTAAAAGCAGAACCAGCACTTCAAACACCACAAAATATGAGCTGTTCTCCCCCCAAATCCTTTACTGGATAAAAGGTAATGCACACGGGGAAATCTCACTCACTGAACGCGTACTGTGAATACTTTAAGAAAACTTTGACTCTAAGAAATTAATGTTTCCAATACCATATATATAAAGGTCAGATGCAATTTGGGCCAGGTTTGCCTGTACTATTTTCACTACATAATGGCCTCCAGCACTTTCTGGTGCAGCTGCCCAAATAATAAATGATGAGAAAGCAACCAGAAACTCCCTTTCAACTCAGAATGCTACATCCGTAGCTCTCAAATTGTGCGGGTGTTGCTTATCTTTATGTAAACCAAGTATTCTATCCAGTCACACAATACATGGTTACATGCAACTGCAGTGTTCTGATTGTATTTTACTTGGTTTTTCTGATACCTATACTTTTCATTTTCCTTCAGAATAACAGAATTAACTTTAGAATTATTACCAAGCAAAGAAAAGAGAAAAAAGTATCAGGTTCAAAGAAGATAGCAACAAATAAAACATGGGGAAGGGGGTGGTCAGGAAAATACAAAATTATTATTTTCTTTTAAAGCCTCTGGATAAAAAAATAGAAGGATAAGTCATGTTACGTTGATTTTTAAATGGAAAATAATACTAAGGTGAAGAAACATGAAAGGAGAGCCTATTTTTTTTTTTATTTCAAACTAGTCACACCTTTACAAAAGTACTGAAGGAAATGTATACAGTTTAAGAGAAGGATTGCGGTAGAACTATAATATCTCAAGAGGGAGACAGAGAAAGTTAAAATAAGAAATATTCTGTAACATAAGTTAGCACATCGTGGACCAAAGGCCAAATATGATCTGCATCAGTCTTTGTGCACCCTAAGAGTTAAGAATGGTTTTCATATTTTTAATTTTTAAATCAAAAGAATATTTCACATAATTTTACACAAGAAAAAACACAGGGAATTCTAATCTCAGCATCCATAATTGATGTTTTATTTGAACAATTCTAAGGTGACTCACTTACATGTATATGACTACTTTCATACTACACAGAGAGTTGAGTAATTATGACACAATACATAGTACATAACATTTGAGGTATTTTAATATCTGGACTTTTAGGGCCGGGAGTTTGGCTCACTGCCTTAAGCACCTGTGAGGCAGGTGCAAGGTTGTGAGTTCAATCCCCGGTGCCACAAAAAAAAAAATTAAAAAAAAAATATCTGGACTTTTGGAGAAAAAAAGCTGCTAAGCCTTGTCCTCTAGAAAGCCTCCCCAAACAGCCATCAGAAGAAACTTTCAAAAATACAGATTTTGTTACAGCTGTTGCTAGAATGTCTGCTCTGAGGATAACCATGGTCTTGGCTGCGTGTTCCGCCGTATCTCTCACTTGCTCCAGTGCATCCAGCCTTCCCCTCTTCTTGAAACAGATTCCGCAGCTTCTCACTGCAGCACTCGTCTCCTACCTCCAGTTTTCTAAACTCCTTCCCTCCCACGCCTGCACCAAGCAGCCCTCAGACCTTGGTGCAAATACTCCTTCCTCCTGAGACTTTTACAGCTCCCCACACCAGCCAGGGCTGTCAAATAGTTGCACCATATTTTGGTGTACTGTATCTGTTTTTGGTTAGAAGCAGCTCTGATTAATAATATGTCTGCAGCAGCCCAACCTGTTTCCCTGTTGCTTAAATGAATTTTTATTTCTCACCAGAGCCATAGGAGGATATGAAGAATTTCTCCTACGTAGATATGTCCAGAATTGGGCTTGTGGTATGTTGGCCTGCTTTTCTTAAAGATGGACAAAGAGCTACAGGAGTATCATGTCTTCCTTTGCACTGTGGCTGCATTTTTCAACATGCATCTACGTTAACAATCTGTCCAGGCAAATCAGGCATGATGTCATCTTAATAATTCACCATCTCTACCATCCCCTGGGACCAAGTGACAGGGATTTTTTTTTACCCCCCACTCCTGACAGTTGCCAAATAATATTGGTATGCTATGTACTCTAGCTCCTCCCTCTCCTAAAAATGTGTCAATTGACTTCTCTCTACTTCTTGCATTGGATGTTTGTATCCATTTAAAAATGCTATAGATTCTCTTAAAAACAAACTCTGTTTACCTTCTATTTTCCTATACTTAGAGACAAATTCTGAACTAACAGTACATCACCAACCTGTTACATGTCAACCATCTCAACTGTGCTTTAAGCTCCAACACTCCATAAAACCATATTCTCATCAAGGTCACTGGTGACCTCTTTGTGGATAAATCTAATTTAAAATACGTATTCATCATTTTTTACTGTGGTAAAGAAAAACCCCACATATCAAAGAATTTAACTATTTTAGTCATTTTAAATGTACTGTCCAGTTAAGCATACATGCATATTCATGTTATTGTGAAACAGAACTTCAAAATCATTTCATCTTGCCAAGTCTGGAACCCTCTGCCCAATAAATAACTCCCTTTTCCCTTTCCCTCAGCCTCTAGTAACCAGTTAATTTAGATGTATACTGTAATCATCCAGGATTTTGTGCACATTCCTCATTTCACTGAGTCTCACTGGAACCAAATGATTACCCCTCCTCGTGTCTTCTGTACCACAACCCCATACACTTGTCTCTTTCTGACCTACACCCTATTTCTTAATATCTTTCTATCATTAGTAGAGTGACATAATCCTCCTTAATAGCTTTAAATATCTTCTTCATATTAGTGTCCCAGATTTGTAACTCAAGCTCAGCTCTCTATGTGTAGTAGCCAATATTCTGAATGATCTCTGAATATTTTGGTAGATGGATCATAGCATTAGTGAATTAACCCTTCTCAAATGAACTCTTAAGACCTTTCCCAAAATGTGTTCTTCCAATTGATGTGCTTCATCTTTCCAGAAACCTGGTTTTAAAAAATCTTTTACCTCTTTCTTCTTCACCACCTCAAGTCATCCATCACCATGTCCCAGTTATCCTATCTCAAAATTATATCTTGGATCTATTCCACTATTCCACCTCCCCTTCTTATCTAGATTATTACACAGACTGTCTTATACCAGTGGTTTCAGAATTGTCTAGCTGTTCTCATTTCCCTCTTGCTGAATCCTGCCGTATATAAGTCCCTGTGTTGTCTGGCATGGCCTAGTGCAGCCAGAGGGCCTTAAAAAAAAAAAATTTAATGGCAATCATTTAAACTTGCAAAGGATTCTCACTGCAGTTAGCATAATATCCAAAATCCTAAACATTCCTGAATGGCCAGTCATGATGTACTTTTCAAGTATCTTCCCACACTGATTTTCCTTTTATTCATGAAACTCCACTCAGAACAGATTATTTTTCTGATGGCTTAAAGAAAATCCTTCCATAATTCAGGCTATTATTAATTATAATATTATTGATTACATTTTAGTTTAGTATTTAACTTACAGATTGTATTTTATTTTATTTTATTTTGTTATGAATTCACTCAGTTTTTTGTTGTTGTTGTTTTTTTTTTTTTTTTTTTTTTTTTTTTTTTTTTTTTTTTTTTTTTTTTTTTTTTTTTTTTTTTTTTTTTTTTTTTTTTTTTTTTTTTTTTTTTTTTTTTTTTTTTTTTTTTTTTTTTTTTTTTTTTTTTTTTTTTTTTTTTTTTTTTTTTTTTTTTGCAGCACCGGGGATCGAATTCATAGCCTCACACCTGCCAGACAGGCGCTTAAGCCACTGAGCCAAACTCCCAGTTACAGAGTGTATTTTAATAATGAAAGTGTTTTTTCATTAAGATTTAGAAGGCATCTAAAATTCCTCCAATAAATTTACAGTGTATTAAAATTATCCTCAGTAATTTCCTAATGTGGTTAACTTTCTATATGGTAGGACCACTATACTGCCAACAGGGGTAAGAATAGCTTCAGTGGGGTAAAGAGAACAGAAACTGGGTTGCAGGATCTTAAAATTCTTTTATCAGTAATAATATTTCTATATGTTCATTTGTCTCATCCAGATTCTAATGAAATTATATGCAAATTAAGAAGGAATGAATTCTTAACACAGGCAAACTTTTAAAACATCTGAGAGCCAGGTATGGTGGTGCATACCTGTCATCCCAGCACTTAGAAGGCTGAGACAGGATTGATGTGAGTTTGAGGTCAGCCTGGCCTACAAAGTGAGTTCAAGTCCAGACTGAACTGCATAGTAAAAGCATGTCTCAAAGAAAAGACCAAAAAAACCCACAAAAACAAACAAAACAAAACAAAACAAAAAACTCCCCACAAAACCAAACATGAGAAAGAATGTAGAAACTTTCTTCAGCAGCATAAAAACATCCAAGCCAAGCATGGTAATGCACATCTGTAATCCCAGCATTCTGGAAGGCTAAGACAGGAGGATCACAAATTCAAGCCTAGCCTGAGCAACTCAGAGATACCACGTCTCAAAACTAAAATTTAAATAAAGGGCTGGGATGCAGCTCAGTACAAAGGCCCTGGGTTCAACCCCCAACATAGAGAAACAAAACAAAACAAACCTTGTAGTCTCCAGTTAAAAATTAAATGCCACTTTTTTTCCATATAAATGTGATAAAAATATTAGTGACATATATCTCTACTTGCCAAGTTTCAGTAACAATGTTCACAAATCTTAAAATATGTACTTTATAGCACATAAAGGTGGAAATGAACGAATTGTCCTTGGTATTTTCACTCTTCCATAAAGCAAATTTTCATGTAGTAATATTGCTAAAGCAGAAACTAGAAGTATATCAAGGTTATAGTTGGATTCTGCCTTTTGGGGGTTCAATAACATAGCAAAGCCATTTATTTTAGATGAAGAAACTGGCAGTCATCTGGAAAAATGAGTATCTTCTATTGGCTTCCTTACGATAAATATGTTGTAGTTGCATGTAATTACAATCTCCCATCTGGAAAATTAAATCAACTAAAACTCAAGTGTGAAGTACTGGTACTCTGAATCACAGCTAAATTTATTAACTGATTTCAATCATCTTTGTGCTTTGGATGTGGCAGAGAGAAGATTATGTGTTTGGGACTGAAAGGTTATGAAGTAAATTAGCGAACATGAAAATGCTATCCCAAATCACATTTTTTTGAGAGCAAAAAAGGACCCGAATAATTCTCTCCCTCCCTCCCTGTGCTGAGGGTGGAAACCAGCCTCATGCATGGTGGGTAAGTGCTCTACCACTGAGCTCTATCCCTGGCCCAAAGAATTTCTTTTTTAGGAGCTTCACACTTACTGAAGCAAGGAAAAGGTAGGAAAGCAAAAAAGATACTGCTGAAGGAACTGTAACAATTTGTTGCTATATACTCAACTTTGTGCTCCACCCCCAAGTTCACATGTTGAAATCCTAAAGTTCCATGTGATGATATTAGGAAGTGGGTGACTAGAGCATGGGAACAGGAATGGAATTAGTTTTTGTTGTTGTTGTTATTGTTGTTTTGCGTTTTATTTTTTTAGTACTGGGGATTGAATCTAGGGCCTTGAGCATACTATACAAGTGCTCTACCACCTAATTCCCTGGACCACATTAGGACTCATACAAGACACTGCAGAAAGCTTCCTGGACCTTCTGTCATGTTAGCACACAGGAAGACATCATCCTATGAACCAGGAAGCAGATCCTACAAGACACCAAATTTCCTAGAGCCTTCATTTTCAACTTCTTAGTCTCCAAAACCATGAAAAATAAATGTGTGATATTTAAGCCACTCAGTTTGATAACTTTTGCTCTAGGGGACCAAACTTAGATATTTATGTTGGGGGAAGACTTTTCTCTTGGTTGATAAACTCTACTTTCTCTTACCTTTGAGACAGTGCCTTCAGTCCTTTCTGTGTCTGTTGTCATTCCCTAGATTCCCATTATTAAGTGTCCAATCTTAATATTTTGTGAAATCAATTAAATTATTTTTATTATTCCTTGATCTCTATGGAGAAAATGTTCTATGAGGTCTAAAGACAAAATTGGTAAAGATGAATGTACATTATATGTACAAAATATAATATGCAGATTTTAACATATAATAGCAACTTAAAAACCATTTAGAACAGTCTCCTGATAAGAGCCTGACTTCATTAACTGGGCAGCCCTTACACTCACCTTAGCCCCTGTGCATCATCAGTTTCTTCCCTGGGTCATTCCTACCAATGAGTTCAGAGACTTACTAGTTAAAAGACAGTTTTGCATGGGCAAAAATTTCCTATCTTTTTAGTTTTAAAATAGAATTATGAAAATTTGTATCTGACTCAGGATAAACAACACATTTGGTGGTGTTGAGTCAATCTGTCATCTTGTGGAAATATTAGCGAGTCTGTCTGAATTCCTCACAACCAAAAGTCCTCAGAGAGACCACAGCAGCACTGCAAGCTCCAGTGAGAGTGCCCTGCTGGCATCAGAGAACAACAGCCACGTGGGAACTCCCTCTAGCTCTAGCTAGACAAACGACAACAATTACCAACAAAAATAATCAACAACAAAAATAATTACCTGAATTCCTGCTTCTATGCCAGGTACCTTCACATAATTTGTGCCTACTTTGTTTTCCTTTCCTCATAGAGCTCACAATCGAGTAAGCTCTTTTTCTAACAGATCCTAAAGATTCTCAGCATCTCAGCATTTACCTACTGCATCATGAGGTGCAAATCCCTTCAGAAATCCCTCATTTCCTGGACACTCGAATCTTTACTGCATTGTGTGTTTCCTAATCAATTCCTGCCCCACTCAGCTCCAACAAACTATCATTCTCCTACATCCTTTACCATTTATGCTTTCTGTGCTGTTCCTTTGGAGGCTGCCTTTTCTCTTATGCCTTATATTTTTACAATGCTCATCTGACAAAGAGGAGTGAGTGTCCTCATCATAGTTTCTAATAGTCATCATCCATCCTCAAAACGCCAGACATTCTGAGGCTGTCTGGCCACATCACTCACTACTGACTGACCCACTTCACTGTCTAGTCTCGGCACCACTCCCTGTCTACTTTAGGTCCTGGCTCTCTGCCTTCCTCCTTACACATTCCTACAATCTTCCTTAATGACTTCAATGCCATTATATTATATCACTGAATAATCAACTTGGCTAGTGAATTCTTTGATTTCTTCACTTTAGTGATGTCTTTTCTGAAGGTTAATTCTTAGACCAGGAACACTTCAGCCATACACTCCAAAATTTACCTTTTCCTCCAACAAGTAAAATACATCTAAAATCTAAATGTTAAGCACCATCCCCCTACTCTTCTCTCTCGATTGTATTAGTTCTATTCAACTGAACTGACCCTTATCAATTGAATTAAATCCTACAAGTTCAGAGACTTATTAATCTTCCACTCTCCAATCTATTTCTACAACCCTGCCACCTCTCCCTCTAAAATACAAATCCATTCAATTCTCTTCATTTCCACTGACTTAAGACACTGTTATCTCTTGCCTGAACTAGGGAATAATTACTCAGAACATTCTTTGCTTCCATTATTTCCCCTTTACAATTAACTTTCCATAGTATTCAGACTGATCTTTTAGAAACATATATCACATTACTGTCACGATTATAATCCTATAGTATGCTTCTCATTTAATTAGGAAAAAAATCTAAATTCCATTACACAACCTTCAAGGCAATGAAGGATCTGGTCCCCAGTTACTTCACTCATTTACCACTCTTCATTCATAGCCCCCTTCTTTAAGTTCCTCTAACACCCCAAGCTGATGCTCATCTCAGACATTGTGCTGCTTCCTGGGCCTAGAGAGCATAGCTCCTTCATATCAGCATGTCTGACTTGTTCAGACCATTCATGTTTTAGCACAAATACCTTCTTTTTCCCTAACTAGCATCCAATGATCTTACTTTTACATCCCTTCATTATAATCATTATATCGTAGTACTTCTTTATAAAATGAATCACAATCTAAAATTGTATTTCCCTTTTTACTGTACATCTACTCCTCCAGACTATGAATCCATGACAGCACTCTGACTCATCTATAAATGGGTGCCCAGCCAGGCGTGGCAGCACATGCCTTATCCTCTGATTCAGGTGTTGCATAGGAGTGAAACATTTTCATTCAAATTGCACATAACTACACTGCATAGTTTCACTTTTTTTTTTTAACTAGATTTGGTCCACTTTCCTACTTTCCTAAATTATCAATAGATTTTTGAAGGATGATCTGGTTAGAAAATCTGTATGCTATAGGTTCCTGCTTTATATTTCCTATAAATACAGGCAGCAAGTTGTAAAGGTCTTCAGGTACCAGTTGATTCTTTAAAGAGAATCTTTTTGTTAAATTCTTCAACCTGTTATGAATCCAAACTTGATGAACATTGCCTTCATTTCATTATTCAATTCAGAAGGATCTCAAGAGCTTTTCTTTGATGACTTGTTAAAATTAGCATTTTCCATAATCATCCAAAATCTAAGCTGGATGTGATCTGCCTCTGAGAACTTATTCTGGGTCTTGACAATTCTGCCTCTTTTTCCTTGGAATTTACTCCGTATGCTTTTAAGAATGCCTTCTAATTTTTTCCAAGTGACCTCAAATTCAAATTAGTTTATGATTTAGAAGTTCATTTTATGCTTTTGTGAAAAGTAGCATGCTTGCCTCTTCCAACTCTTTTGTTTCCCATTCTCCAGGATTAAAAAGGTACAGACAGTGTTACTTAGCAAATCTCATTTGTAAGTCTTCTGTGTATCTGGGCTGTGCATCACTGAAAAAAAGAGAAGGGCTGGGAGTTTGGCTCAGTGGTTTAAGTGCCTGTCTGGCAGGTGCGAGGTTGTGAGTTCGATCCCTGGTGCCACAAAAAAAAAAAAAAAAAAAAAAAAAAAAAAGTAGTAATAGTAGTAGTAGTAGAAGAAGAAGAAGAAGAAGAAAAGACCCGAGAGAACCACTTAGAATAAAAACAAAGCTTTTGTAAATAAGGAGGGGATGAGAGGTTGAAAGGAGGGAAGGGGAATGGGGGGAAAAATTAAGTTAGACCATGAAGAGCTACAAATTCCCTATAATGAATGTGATCATTATGTATACCTAAAATGTACCAAAAACTTAATTTAAAAAAAGAATCGCTTTCTATCTTATATAATTCCCTCCAGGATGTATAGCAACCAAAACTTTTCCAGTATTTGTTTCTGTGTTTGAATTGTTTGCTGACAGTCTTTCAACAATGAGCATTATTTCATAGTCACTACTGATGACATTTCTGCTTTTCACCTTTTTTGATCTCTTAAATTAATGTTTGGTTGTTTTAGTCAAATATTAAAAGGAATCATTTTAAGAGAGGGGACACGGTAGATATATACTTTCTGAAGATCAAATAATGCAGATGGAACAGCCCTGCTAAGTGTGTCACTGATTTTAACAAAAGATATTTGACTCCACTGATACAACCTGAGCAAAAATGATTCCATTAAGTTTGTTTAAAAAGTGTTGCTTCTCTGTATTAAAACCTCAAATTCACTGTCTAACTAATGATATATAGCTACAGAAAGCCATTAAAATCTTTCAGAAATTTCTAAATTTTTTCCTATGAACTACTAGAATTTGAAAATAAAGTATACAAGAAAAGTAAGTATGTAGCCCTAACTTCACAGATTTTATCCTAGGCTTTACCACATTCTTTGATCAAGGAGGTAAATTTAGATTCTCTAGAAGTGGTCTGGTGCATTTGAAAGATGAACACCTATCATAAAATCAGACATAGAAATAGCACTCAGAAAGTACCTTTTAATAGATACAAAAAATAGAGAGATATGAAAGAGAATACCTACATGGAACAATTGAGACTGATTTTAAGATAAGTGTAACATAGTTCTTTAAGAAAAGGAAAATAATTGTTCATATCTGTACTGGTCAATTGTTTTATATTATATCATGTAATATATTAGTTCAACTTCTTTTATAAAAATTATATGATAAGCAAACCATCAGATAAACATAGAAGCAGAACTTGGTTTTTGGAAACTTCAATGTGACTAAGATGTGTGAAGATAGAACGTTAAAATTTCCATCATGGTGAAGAGTGACTATTATCAATTCATTATTTGCAAGCTGCAATTTCTTTTGAAATTAGAAAATGAAACTGTAGACATTTTTCTTAATACTGAGTTTTAATACAGATAAATTTCTTTTATTTTGTTTCATTGACTAAAACAATTTTATTGCATAATATCCTTCTCTAAAGGTGAAAATGGAAACACTCCAAACAGTGACATGAAAAAAAAAAGTTACTGTCTGATAAAATTCTGCTTCTAAGGGACTTGGTGCATATTTTGGATTGTGAAAATGAATTTTGCATATTATAAACACTGACTTCTGTAAATACAAGATCCTTGTGGCAATAATTCAAGTTTAATTTAGTAAAAACGTACAAGAAACGCAAGAATTAAATAGAAAGTTAAACAATTTGAGTGTGAAAACAAAGAATACTTAGGAACTTATGTTCTTGCCTGTAATTTTCAAGTACTAGTCTAGCAAGGAACTGAAGTGTAGTCATTCCTTATGTTCAATAGATGGCGATGTTTACACTATAGTGATAAACGAGTATTTGAATAAAACAGTAAGATTCAGCAGCAGAAAATGAAATCAGATCAAGTACAAATATTCCATTTCTTACAATGGACAGAAATGACATCCTATACCCTATTTTTGGAACCATTATCTTTTTCCTGGTTGACAATTTTTGTGGAAATACATATGATGTCAGTTAAAAAGATTCTACTTGACTTCTTTAAAAAATAATTTTTAAATATTAAGAGTATGCTGTGGAGGTTATTGGTACTGTCTTTTGGGGCAAGTATGACTTAATTTTTATCTCATAAAAATGTGTGAATGTCACACTAGGGTACAATTAACACTTTCTCTGCATAGCTTATGAGGAACAGTAGTTTTGGGTAATAACTATATTAAAACATGTAAGGTTATTAATGAGAGAGCAGTATGTCTATGAAACAACAATGATCACAAAATAGGATCATTTGGCAAACATTTCTTCACTAGTCTCCTTTATAATGGGATAATGGGGTCTGAAAACAAACTAAAAATTTTAAAAAACTTTTAGAAGTATTTATCTTAAAACCATTTATGTAGATTTTGCTTTTTCAATTGTCAGTACAAAGGTGGTAAGTTTCTGCTCCTGTAGTAAACAAAGATCTATTCTTTCACTGCCCAAATTTCATTCTGATGGCATAAACTAGAAGTCATGTGGACTTAGTGCTATAAAGCAACCTATAAGAAGAGATTTTCCTTCTTAACCATTTGTTTCATGAAACATAACTGCTGACCTAAGTTTAAATTGTTTTTCTACTAAACAGTCACTCCTCCTTTGCTAAATACAGTATTGTTTTTTATACTTTGAAAACTGGGAAGCCATAATTATGTATTATATAATTATAACCATAATATGAGAAAAATCAAAATCTATCATTCCTTAAGGGAAATAAAGACAGATAAAAGTATTTTTTGATCCTAATTTTAGAGAATTTTTTGCAGAAACTAAAATGCTACTTTATACTTACTTATATAAACCATACAAAGACTTTAAAAATTTAGCTAGGTATGATGGTGCATGCCTGTAAATCTAGCACTCTGAGAGGCTGAGGCAAGAGGACTGCCTGGCCAACTTAGCAATTTAGAAAGGCCTTGCCTCAAAATAATTTTATGGGAGAATGGGAGGGGAGAGAATGAGGAAGTGAAAAGAATTGAGATATGTTATGTATATGCACCAATTCTCCGTGATACATGAAATCTTTACTACAAACATGTGGTAGTAGAAAATAATTTTTAAAAAGGAATGGGATGTAGCTCAGTACAAAGGCCATGGATTCAATCCCAATACTACAAGCAAATAAATAAATTGTACTATGTTCGGCAAAACAACGTGTAATATAATATATTTTAAGCATATATTTGTTATTTTTAAGTGAAATTTTCTATGGCCTCCCATAATTCCCTATGCTGGTAGGCCACATATTATTTCTATTAAAACTGTTACTAATAATATGGCTTGCTTACTTTATTTACATAATTTGTGTTACAGTGCTGGGGATCAAACAGAGCCTGGAGCATGCTAAGTACACACTCTACTGCAGAGCTACATTCCCAGTCTTATTGCTTTTCTAAAATTACTACAGTATATTCTTAAACTTTAAATATTTTCTTAGTAATGGTATAATCACTTTTTTTGGTTTCTCCAAGTAGTGCATTAAGCATTTTATATACTTGTTTCTAAGATTATTTTCTCTTCCCAGGAGTCACCTTATTATTCATGCTAAACACTCCAAAAAACACAAAGGAAGAAATATTCAGAAAAAATGATCATTTAATGAAAAAACTCTTCTCAACTACTTAATAAAAAGACAGGAACAGGGAAAAGTGTTAACTTTTGGTAACTAGGTTACTCAAAATATAATAATTCTCTTTTCAAGCAACATAGGGATGGTTCCACTTTACTGTCACTATCAATATTAATGCCCTAATATTTTTATGAATGTTTGACCTTATGTGGAACCTGTAATTGGAATATTGTGTACCATGCTACTGTCAACTATCTTAAAATTCAACATTTGGAGAACTAAAGAAAAAGGCAATTACATGCCATTAATAACATGCCAAATATGGCAGGAGATGCTAAAATGCTTTTGTAAAACATGGAGAGAAATATCCAAAGTGGAAAAGGAAGCATCCTAACAGAGGTAAGAGCAATGCTTCTAGTTGGGACCAATGCAGTGATTCTACTTAAGAATGACTTTCTTAAGTGCTCATCTGTCAAACTAGTCCAAGTACAGAAGGCAGATGGTGTATGCTATGGACTGAATGTGTCATCCTCCATGCCCCAATTCATATAATGAAGTCCTAGTTCCCAGCGCACTGGACACAGGATCTTTGAACTGGTAATGAAGGTTAAAAGAGGTCATAATGTTCAGAATGATCCAATTCAGTATGATTAGCATCCTTATGAGAGGAAGAAAAAATGAAAATGAAGATTAAGATGCTGAGTGCATTCTTTTCAGTGACCTATCCTGTGAGCTCACACAGAGAGCCATCTGCAAGCCACAAACAGACTTGGTCGGAAACCAGTGCTGGCACCTTGATCTAGGACGTGCCTCCAGAACTAGGAGAAAAATAAATGTCCATTGTTTAAGTCATCCCTCTGGGTATCTTGTGGCAGAGCTACCTAGTATAGTATTTTCCTAGTTTAAGAAGTAGACTAACAGAGATGAGTTGTGCAATCGTAACACCCACCTTCAAGATGAGTCATTTCATTTAACACACAAGCCTTTACTTACACAGCTACAGCTGCATCCAGGAAAAATACAGGGCCTATTACAGGGCCTTTTCTTTCTTCACAGAGTTCCTATTACTGACACATAGACCAGTACTCATAATACAAATTACAAAAAGAGACACCACAAGAGAAATTTGCCTGGTAGCCTGTTAGTTTCAAAGGGAGATGATTATATCCACTGTGAGCAGTTGGTGGGGTGGAGAGGGTGTGTTGCTAGTAAGAATGTGTAATTGGAGTTAGGAGAAGGAACAAAATCCCTTGCAAGAAGGGTGTCTGCACTCAGCCCAGTCACTTAGTAGCACAGCACAGGCATTTTGGACTGGAGATTCTTCATTGTGTAGAATGAACTCGGTGAATTTCAAGACACTTAGGATCCTCAGCCCCATAGCAGCACCCTGTCTTGCATGGCTGTGTCACTGCCTGACACATTTCCTAAGGCCCACAGCAGCAGCATCTCCTCTGGTAGAAAACTGAGGAATTTTTTTTTCAGTACTGGGATTGAACTCAGAGTTTTCACACTGAGCTATATCCCCAGTCACTCTCCAACCTTATTATTTTTTTACTTTGAGACAGGGGCTCTCTGAATTACCAGGTATTCAGGCTGGGCTTAAACTTCCAATCTTCCTACCTCAGCCTCTCAGAGTTCTGGGACTACCATGGTAATCCTCCATGCCCAGTTCACAGCAGATGTGTTAAAAGAAAATTTACTAAGTGACAGATTAAACACATTGCAATGCTGCATATGGAAATTATAACATACAAATGATAATAATATTTTGAGTGCTGCTCTATTTCAGGTGTTCATTGTATTTCCTCAGTCTTCCTTCTCATCTTGAAGCTTCTCATTTCAGTGTTTCATTGATACAGCTCTCACTGGATTTGATTTCTAAATACCTTTTCCTTACTCATTTCTCCAAGGTGGCCTCAACAAATAAACACTCTTCACTTGAGGCCAAGAAGTAAATGCATCTTTTGACTTTCCCGTACCCTTAGCTAATCTTCTGCTTTAGACTTCCCTATGTGGTGCAGTTACAACCTGGGTTAAAGATTTTAGGAGGAGGGATGGGAAACATCAGACAAGAAAAATGATGAGATGAATAAAAGACCACAGTGAGGGAGAATCTGTGCAGCTGCAGTCTAAATTAGGATATAAACTATGGTGATTTTTGTATGTCAAGTTCTCTGGAAAATAGACCCCAAGACAGAATTTAGCATGGAGAGTGCTTATCAAGAAGTACTTCTAGGCCAGGCATGGTGACACACACGTGTGATCCCAACACTTGGGAGGCTGAGGCAGGAGGATTGCTGTGAGCTCAAGGCCAGCCTGTACTGCATAGCAAGACCCTGTCTCAAAAATAAAATAAAATAAAATTTAAAATTTAAAAATATTTCAAAAAAAGAGAAGTGCTTCTAGGATTAACAGACTTGCAAGAGAGTGGCTGGGTAGCAGAAGTGGGCAGACACTAAGTTGTCTGCCATTCATGATTTAGGGCAGCCTCAGCCAAGTCCAGGGCAGCTCTGGAGCCAGAACAGCCATTCCAAAGGTGCCTAACTGGGCTACAAGAGCCACATTTTCCACCTCCCCTGGCCCCACCCAACAGCAATCCAACAGCACACGAACACAGGCAGCAGAGGTGTTCTGGGAAGGCTGACTGCCTACCACATAACTAGCAGCAGTGCTATCATGTCCTCCCTTTGACAGCTGGGTGGATATCAGAGTGTCTACCACAGATTTAACTTCAAGTTTTAAACAAGTAAAAACTCAAGAAAGAATGATCAAGGAAACAGTTAATTCACTTGGTTAAACAAATTTTTTGAATGAGATAAATTTCATCACAAATAGTGCATCATAAAGGAAATTTTCAGACATTTCAGTTTTGTTTTTGCATGACAATATATGTGTTCTACAGTGTTTCTGTTTGTGCTTCTGTTCCCTACATATATTACAAACATAGTAATATTTATGCCTCCCTTTTCTGGGCCTTCTTGAATCTCAATTCAAATTTTCCAACACTGAGTTGATCATAATCAAGGCTGGCATAATAGGTATGTACTTTATTTAGAAAGTTGGCCAACAGCCGGGCGTGGTGGCGCACGCCTTTAATTCCAGCACTTGGGAGGCTGAAGTAGGTGGAGCGTTGTGAGTTCGAGGCCGGCTTGGGCTACAATGTGAGCACAAGGCCGGCCTGAGCTACATAGTGCGACCCTGCCTCAAAAAAACCAGGGCTAGGAGTTTGGCTCAGTGCCTTAAGCGCCTGCACTGGCAGGTGCGAGGTTGTGAGTTCAACCCCTGGTGCCGCAAAAAAAACAAAAAAAAAGACAGTTGGCAAACCTCTTTGGTTCTTCATCTTCTAATTTTACTTAAAAGTGGTCAGATATGATAATTTCCTACTATGAATGCTGACGATAGTAATGAGAACATAAATTCTTTCCCTACTTGCTTAAGAATCACGACCATACCTCTTGTTTCCTCTCTTACACATTCAGGCATATGCCTGAGCTGAGCGCTGGCCATGCTCGTCTCCACACCTGCTTCTTCTGCTCAAACACTGCCTTCATCAGTACACAGCTGACTTCTGTCCATCTCCTCACAAGCCCACATAATCTAAACTAATCCTGCTCTGATAAGCCACATTTCTCTCACATTAACCTACTTTATTACTTTGGTAACAAAACTACCTCAGATCATCCTGTTTATATATTTATCTGTAATCCACTACTGTATCCTTAGCACATGGATTAGCGCCTGACATTTAAGTATTCAGCAATTACTCATTTTAAAGATGAATACAGACAAAGAGTGGATGATTCATATGATTTTGAATAAACATTAGAAACACAGTAATTCAAAAATTATTTATATGGGCAAAACCATTTTACTCTTTATTTTCTGAATAATTTTGAATAACAGATGGGGTTGCAAGTTTGAATCCTAATATAACTCTTATTAAATAAGCTGTATGATGTCTATATATCTGGAGCCCTATTAAACAGCATAATGATATACAAAATAAGTATGTTTCTGTTTACACAAATAATATGTTTTTTAAAATTTTATTTATTTATTTATTTTGTGGCACTAGGGATCGAACTCACAACCTTGCACCTGCCAGACAGGCGCTTAAGCCACTTAGCCAAACTCCCAGCCCTAGCTTTTTTTTTTGTTTGTTTTTTTTTTTTTTTTTTTTTTTTTTTTTGAGGCAGGGTCGTAGTACGTAGCTCAGGATGGCCTTTTGCTTGAGTTGCAGCCCAAGCCAGTCTCGAACTCACAACACTCCTCCTACCTCAGCCTCCCAAGGGCTGGGATTAAAGGCATGCACAACTTACGCCCAGCTAATAATATGTTTTTTGAGGTAGCAATGTGTGAAATGGTAGAATGTGTGAAGCACATTCTATCTTTTGATTGGTAAAACATTACCCAAAAAAAGTTAAAATTTCTTAAGGATAACTTCCCAATTTCATATAATAAGCCTATGATAAGGTCTGTATAAGAAAGACAAAAATAAGTCATAAACTAAATCACTAAACCTAACAATAATATTTCTGCATGAAGTTTATACAATTTTTGGCTAGCTTTTAGATAGGAATATAAGATGTCCTGAAAGATTCACTGAGTTCATGAATTCAACTTCTGCAGGATCAAATGGAATGTCCTTCATGATCCTTGCTGAACAGTTACCCTTATTCTTATACTCAAATATCGATCATTTCAAGTCCACATTTTCCACAACACATTAAATACTTTAATTATGAAAAGTATCAAAGTCTTATTTTCAACTGGACCTATTTCAATATACGTAGTTCTACACATGTTCTCTTGTCTATAGTAAGGAAAATGCTTTTATTTATCTAAGACTCTGGTTCTTTCAACTCTGTAGTTATTTTAGAAACTTCATTCTTAGGGAAAATACCATGTTTACTACATCATCTATTTTTGAGTGACATTTATTTGATTTTCTTTCAGATATTATCTTTTGAGATCAAGAAAGGATTACTAGGCCTTTGAAATCCTGGTCTAAGAAAAGAGATTTTCTTATAGAGGCCAGAGACACAGTAATAACTGGGATTGATGTCAGGATCATAAAAGCATAAGCAGGCAAGACCCCTCTTAGCATCTGAATGTCTGGCACGATAAAAAAAAAGACATGCATATATCACGAAGTATAGTATATTTCAGATAAATTCTAGAATTATTTTAAACACATTTGGCAGGCCAATTTTTAAATAGCAGTGAGTTCACAATTGAAATTAATATTAGTTTCTCCAAGTTATCAGACAGTTCCAGTCTATGGTAACATTAAAGTGTAGAATGCCTGGAAAAATAAAAATGAATCCTTGAGTACAGGTAAGAAACTTCAGTAATCATTTTCACACAAAGAACACTTTCTTGCTGCACCACAGTCTTCCTGGCTCTTATATACTAATCATACTGGTTGTTACCTTAAATAATGTAACAGTTCAGGAAAAGAACAAAATAAACATGGGCCTTTGCCATGTTTTATACACACACTTCAGTAATCCCATCAAACTGAAAGTCTTGTCCAAGTGAAATGTCATGATAATTATTTTACCTAAATGGTACTATAACAAGTCCTGGATGGCACAGTTAATAGTCACAAGGAAACAGAACAAGTATAAAGCTAAATTAAAGGCAACTTTATTACAATACTTTTCCAAACTTCAAAATGCATTTATTACTGAATTTAGATCTAATATATAATACATTATATTACAAGGCAGAAAGCATTTCTGGTCAGATATTTAGCTTCCACATACTGCCAAAAAACAGCTTCCTAGCGATAGCAGTGAAACATAGTACTTTATAACACTAAGTAAATTATTTCTCTGGTATTTTAGAATCATTCATATTACAATTTATTTTATGTTATTTTTCTCTAACTTAAAAACCAAGCATAGCTATCCTTCCTTATCTTACTAGTTAACATCTGAAAATTCACTATACCATAAAAAATTCAATAGTTCACGTATAGTTTCCTTAGTAGAAAGCAGGATTTTGAATCTAACCAAACCAAAAGAATAGTTATATTCTCATTGCAAACAGCAGAGTTCTCTTCTTTCCTTTAGGGGCCATATCTTGGCCTCCTCCTCTTCTTCATATAGTCGTCTTGAATAGAACCTGCTTTGAAAGATACCTAAACCTACAATGAATTTCACTAAGAAAAATCTTCTTGTTTATGCTTGTGTCCTTGCATTTGTTTACATAAAATAATTTAAAATCAATTCCAAACACTCCATAGTAATGAACTTAAAAATGATCTTGGGATGTTATAACAAAGGATGTATTTTCCAAATTAGACAAAGATATTATTTGTTCATCTACCTTTGCTTCAACCAACCAGACACATTCAACTCATAAAAATTTCTTTTCCAATGTTATTATCATAATAACAATGGAAATGTGTAAATCTGCTGAATAGATCTCATCCCTTCATTTTCTTTCTTTGGTTTTATATTTGTGAGCTACCAGCAGGCACAAAACATGTTTATCTTCCTCAGTTTCACAACAACAGGAAATTGTTAGAAAAGTATAGAATAGAAAAGGTTCTATTTTTCCAGAAGGCAAATTAATACAGATCTTGCTATGAAGTTGAAAAAGAAAAAGTGAATGAAAAGGTGTGTGCTGGCTGCTTGGGGGCAAGGCTCATAAATCACTGTACGTTAAGAGCACGAGCTGAAACTTCATGGTGCCAGTCACGTAATTTTGTGTATTTGGGACTAAAGACGTGAAGGGGTATCTTTTCCCTGTGGAAATAAAAAAAAAAGAGTGACTGGAGAGTCATAAGAAAGAGAAAAGATTCTATACCAAGTCCACCATGCAGAAAACATGCCTTTTAAAAGCTTAATTTCATGTAGCTGTTTTGTTAAATAGCAAGATTTTAAAGATAGAACAGTTTTAGAAACACAGAAATTAATCTAAAGAGCCCTCAGGAAACAACTGTTTTATGCCCCAAATAAAGTGACCGCAAGACAACACAGCTCATTCAGAGAGAGATTTACTGTTAGCAAAGCACCCAGGCCCTCTGCCCACTTCTTATTTCAGTACTAAGGAAGATAAAATAGACACAAAATGTAGACAAGATCTACTAACTTAAAAATTGGAACTTGCATGTTTAGGTCATACTCAAGGCACCATGGTTAAATGCCTAGCTTCTGTTTGCAAAGACGAAATGCCAAACCATTATACTTGAAAATTTGACAAACCAAACTGAGACCATTTGTGAAAGGAAAATATTCAATTTACAAAAAAATAAAACTTACTTTGTCTTCTTTGTATTGTCAGTTTCAGATTCTTGCACTGAAATATAATAATACCCTGCATTAGTTTATTTTTTTAACTTCAAAATCATTTTACCAATTACGTGCAGTAATCAATAGCGAATGTTCAAGGCTCATCGGGTTACTAAGAAAAATTCCATGCAACAAGGTTTTGACTGTATAACACAGTCAGTACTCTTCCCTTGCCCAACATAATTCTCCTGGGCTGATTATTTAGAGTGTCCATGTTATGCAGAACCTAATTTAAAGGTGCACTGTCCTGGGCTTGTTCTGCAATAACTGCTCATATGTCTAAGTGCTACTATTTGGGGCACAGAACACTCATGCATTAGGATCCCTAGAAATTCACTCACAATGTTCAGTCCCAGTGATCTGGGCAAGGATGCGGAAAGAGCGAGACTGAGTTGTTCCAGTCCTTGGACGCCAGTCTTCAGTATCCTCCATCAGCCTCTTCTTGCTGGCATCACTGTGAGTAGGTATGTGATAAAACTCTGTATTGCGCTCCACGATGTGTTTCCTTGGTGGGCTAGGGATAAGAAGAAACAAAAAACATTAAAAAATCTTGAATTTTATTAAAAGGATAAAACATTCTCAAGCAAATTGTTAGTATTTTATACACTTAAGCCTCAAATACAGAAATTTATGGAAATAGCTTGCATATGCATGTATATTTTCTCATTGTTGTTTTAAAAACATCTTTCTAAAATAGATTAAGGGTTTTTTATTTAGTAAAAAAAAACATTTATAATGTTAATATAAACTACTATTGTAAGAATGCATTCGATAGGAAAATTACCGTTTAGGTGGAAATTTCCTTTTAATTGACAGAAGAAGGCAGCAGAAAGAAGATTTCCAACATGAAGAAAAGGAAAGGAAAAGAATAAGAAAAAAGAAAATAGAAAGTGAAAAACTACAGTACTCAAATAAAACAATTTGAAGTTACCTGTATCTCTCATCAGATGCCACATAAAACAAAGATATGAACTATGATTTAACCACAATTAAGTACTGTATCAATAAGTTACTAGAATGTACTGGCTTTCACAAAATTAAGTAACTGTATTGCTTTCTAGACCCAGAAACCAAGAATGGTTTGGTTACAGGCTAAACTGGCAATTCCAAACACAATTTTGAAAAGTGTCAGAATTCCTGTTTTCAACATTTTTCTCACTCATGTGCACAGATATCCTTGTCCTAAGTAGAGATATTATACAGAATCAGCACAGTGAAGATTTGTGGGATATTAGAAAACACAGATATATTTATCAGAAGAGTAAGACTGAAATCTTGGCTCTATCACTTTTTTGATGTGTGATTTTGGACAAGTCAATTACACTGAACCTCAGTTTTTTCATTTATAAAGCAAGAATATGACACAAAAAGTGTGTTCTTCTAAGAATTAAATGCCAAATTACATGTCAAAGAAATGTGTATACTATAGAGTTCAAGAACTCTGACTTTGTTAACAGCATTTAAACATTTAAAACACTTAATGAAAGCATTTTTATTAACGAAGTATAAATATTAAATAATTTATAATAATACATTAACACCTTAAAGATCTATTAAACATAATAAATATTCTCTCCTTCTTTCTTATTGGAGGATAGCCATGAATTTAATTTCAGAAGAGAAAAAGGAAAGTGACTTGCAAATTACCATGAGATCTGAGTAGGGAAGGTGCTGTAAATGTGGTCAGATATGATTGTCAAAAACTCCTAACTTCCCTACGGAACTAAATCACTGGTGATACATGCAGGACTGTCTAATCTGGCAGCTTGTACCATCCAATGGGACTGACCCCCATGGCACCTGACAGGACAGTCATGCATGTGGTTCAGAGCCACCCAGTAGCAAGACAGACAAATTACAGCCCCATCTTAAGACACTTGCTTCTAAAAATAAGTCACAAGGCTATCAGTGGCAATTTTAATAGTTACACCATGAAAATTGTCTCAGCACACTAAAGATTTTTCCCAGTGAAGAACATGATAGAATTAAAGTTAATAACACTGGGTTTGGAGTCAAATAGTTTCCTACACTACATATTCCACTCAATGTGTATTTAACATAAATCACTTTTCCAAGCCTCAATTTCCCATTTGAGCAATGGAAATGTATCTTAAAGGTTGTCCTCCAGAATAAATGAAATAGATAATGTATTTGAAGTGCTCTCCACAGTTCCTAACCTATAATTTGTTCTTTTATGATGGCTAGAAAAACAACTGCAATGATACGTTACAAAACTATGGGTTATTGACACATAAAAAACAGAATCAATAATACAGATGCACAAAATAGCAATATATAATTTATAGTAATATTATTTAACATGCCTTTACTAATACTTAAATCTAATTCTTCTTAAAATAGACAAAATTTTTTAAAACTAGGCAATACACTGAGATTATTTCATAAACATCATTTTGGCACAAGAGAAAAAGCTCTTTACCATCTGAAAGTACTTGAAAAAATTTATATTCAGGTACTAAACATTATAGTTTTCAATTCCTCTATAATTAGTAGTGTAATTTACTATTTAATGGTGCCAATTTCAAGTAAAAGACTTGTGTATAAAAATTCAAAACAGTGGAAAAGCTAAGAGAATAAGGATACTAATTTTTAAAAAGGGAGGCCCAAACTACATCTTTAACTCCAATGTACAAAATCTGTAATTCTTGCCTATCCCCCTGAAGTCAGCTTACTAAGTCTTTCCACTGCAGAAGTGTAGGCATTCCAAACACACCCACTGAGTCATATGAAGTTCTCTAGTATGAAAAATGTTTCTCATGCTCCTTAACATTTTTGAAAATTCTTGTAATGAAATGATACTACTGAGATTTGCTGGTGGTGGTAAGTTGAAAGCAAAATGAATAGTTACAGAGAATCAATGATGAAAATTACAAAACAAACCCTTAGTTAAGTACTTACACAGTGCCAGGGTTACTGAAGAAGAATAACATACATAAGAAAGATGTGACAGAGCAGACATTAATGTTCCCCAGGATGATGGAAAATAGGGGGGAAAAAAGAAAACAATGAAATGACAAAATTCAAAGCAATGAACTTAAGTGAAGATGTTACACAAACACCATGCTTCAAAATAATCATATAAACACAGACAACTGAAAAGGCACAAATGTTAGTCAGAGTTTTGTTACATTATTAAGACAACAGTTTTACCTGTTTATCATCCTGAAAACACTTAAAATTATTTTATATGTTAATGCTAGTTCAAGTCTCAAATTACTGAATACCAAAAAAAGATTTACCAGTTTTCTGGAAAGTGGAAGTTTTTATAAAATTCATTTTAATGAGCCCAAATTCTTATCGTACTTCTAACAAAAGGCAGAGAGTAATGTATTTTGATGCAATGATGAAAGATCAGTTTAGAATCATTTTTAAAATAAGAAATTTTCTAGTCTCACATGATAAAATATATTAACAGCACATTACCTCTGTAATGCAAATTATACTGATAATACAAGAGAATGTTATATAAAATTTTTTTCTTAAAATGTAGTGATTATGATGAAAATGTAAGAGGCACAAAAGATCATTATAATGGGGCATCTCCCAGTTTTTATACCTCTCCCTGTTTCTCACTACTACCATTCATAAGCTATTCCCAGTAACTTTAGGACCAGGATGTAGGGCTCCATAGTTCTGTTTTGCAGATGACATAATTTTGCCCAGAAAGGTGTACCTGATTTGATATAGGAAAGGAACTTTATTAATAATACCTGAAGAACTTCGAAACAAAATGCATTCACATGGCCTAATAATAGTAGAATTATTTAAAACAAATATATTTGTTGTTCATTTTGTATAATGAAAAAGTATAGTTTGTCAAAGAACATGCTGTAGGGCTCTGAAATTCTACGAATAATTTTATTTAGAGTAAATAATTCATTATGAACATAGTGAGAAAATTGCTTTCTGATTTAATGTAAGACTGGTGAGTGTTGCTGTATGCATATGTCAAAGTCTGTTTCATAAACTCAACAGAGGACAGAGTTTTAGAGAACAAGGATGGGAACTGTTCTCAACAGTGCCTGTATTTATTTTTCCCTATTCACAACGTAAAGCATTCTCCCTGTGCCTTGCTATTTTAACTAGTGGGGAAATAATTTTGTAAAATAATCTCTCCTGATCAGTTAAACATTTTGAGGTTGAAGGAAAATGTTTTATGTTAATATAAAGTTGGGGCAAAAATGTTGTGTGGTCAAAGGGATCAAATGGATTGGTTTCAAGACAAAGATGTCAGTTTGAATATGTCAAGCAAATACTTTTATGTATTTTAGAAAATATGCTCAAATGGGACACCCCTTCATGTACATTAGCAGCAAATACACTAATGTGATAGCCAGATGACCTGCCCCTGGTTAGGCTGCCCACTACTCTGTGCTCTGAGCAAGGTTTAATCTCTGTAAGCTTCATTATCCTCAAAGGTAAAATGGACTGCAATTTTTCTGTTTCAGACTTTTGTTTGCTTTGGTGGTGTTGTGTTTTCTTTTTTGTTTGTTTGTTTTACTTCAGACTTCTATAAGAGCTTATGCTGAAGACATCTGAAGGCACTCTGAAAACTAAACAAACACTAGTCTGTTGTGGAGCTAGAGCTCCTGACTACTCAAAGCACTCAGAGTACTTTCCAAGACACCTGTAGTTTATGCATATCAACCTACTCACATAGCCTCTGTTAAACTCTAGTTATTAAAAACAAAGACTAAGTCAAAGTAATAGAAATATACAGGTAATATAGTGGAATGCACATCAAAATTTGATTTCAAAAGACCTAGGTTCAAATCTTGACTCTATAGTTACAAAGATGTATGACTTGAGAAAACTTTAGCCTTCAGATTAAATGGGAATTAGACAAAATAATGGATTTATAAACAGTACAATGCATAACAATAGCTAATACCAGCATAACACATACTAATGCCGAATGCATTTATGAATCTGAATCTTGGGTTTAAAAATACTTAACAAAAATGCTTAAATTTATTTCTTCAAATCCCATTTTGACCTTTTTTCAAATTAAATTGTTACACTGTAATCTAGTAACTGGTCAAAGTTTTTATGTATAAGAAGTTAATTTTAAAGAGACAAAATCAAGATTTGAGGATATTTTACTAATACATTGGTGTGTAGTATTCCTATATATATATATATAATTATAAACTATATAATCAGTGAGATCACTGTCAATCAGGAAGAAATTAGTAATTCAACAGTTAATTCTTTAGAATGTATCCCAAGATAGATATTCCATACTTCCAACTCTATATTGTGATAGCAAACTTATTTCAGCACATGTTCAAAATAATAGCTTCATAAGATTATTTTAAATTCTTAAGTAATGTGATTTTGATCTAGTTTTAAAGCTAGCAACCACAAGTCAGTTTAATATCAATATAAACAAAATACAAACGTAAGATTAGAAAGTTACACCATAGTGACTTTCAATGCCTACACTAACTGTGACATTTAGTAAGCTGGTGATTATTTCTCTTAATTAATTTCAAAGTGTATGGACTTTCTATCATAGTTACACAACTGTACATATAGAGAAGTGTCAAAAACAAAAACAAACAAAAAAAGTAGTGTAAACCTGCCAGCAACACTGAATTAAAACTCTCCAGAAAAGTCAAACAGGTTCTTAAAGAACTTTAGATGAAACATTGGTTTCTCAATTTATAAATCAATTCAGTTTTACCAATACTGTTTACTAATGGTACAAATGTTAATGCTTTTCTTGAGTCTGTACCTTTGTTTTGTAACAGTTATGATTAACATAAATTATATTCCTCAAGCAATGTTTCTTTTCAATGTTTCTTTGAATTACACAGCAAGTCTCACACATATTTTATGACATAACTTAAATATTACTGCTTATTATAAAGCAAGTCACCACAACACAGCAATGCAAACCAAACTCATTGTGTTCATTTTAAAGTATAACTCATTTGCAAAATTAATTTAATTTTGCAAAAACTGGCATTCATGCTGTTTACTCATATATAAATCACCATATTTCCTCTCCAGTCATGTGGATACTAACTTTGTCACGTGTGTTTTCTGCAAAGAAAAAAGCATTTTAATACATTACTGTTATACCACTAATTTTTCAGATCTTCTGTGACCAGGTTTTTCAGCATAAAACTGTCAGAAGAAATGCAGTTCAAAACAACTGAAATACAGGATACTGGAAAAACTTACCTCCTGAAAGCAGTGGCACATTATAATGCAAAGACATAAGGAAAAAAAAAAAGAATAGGTTAAACTACTTGATGTAAAAGAGCGTCCCTTCTGGCCTGGAATATAAAGTCTCCTTCTACTCTTCATAGAGTTAGGAGAGTATAGGAAACAGCATGCCAAGACCAATAATTTGTACATGTAGAAGAAAGATTTACATTTTTAAAGTGTCTTACTCATTATTATTTATAAGGAGTAAGACAGTTTATACAGTATTACATTTTCTGAAACTATCAATATAATTTCTACATCTTATACTATTAGATGAGAAGAGTAGCTAATTATTTCTTAGTAGTGATGTTTAGTAAGTCCTTGGTTGTGACTTATGTTTATTAATTCTATACAAATTTAGGTGAGATAGTCAAAAGATAGCTCAGGCATTCAACTTACTCTTGTTCTGAACAAGATTATTTTTAAAATAAAAACTAATGAAAAGCAACAATTCTCAACTTTCAAGAGCTCTGTTTTTGCCAATATTATAAAAACCTGGGAAACAGAACAGTGAACAGGAAAGCAGTTTGAAAACTGATGCAGAAAAAAAGCATTCATCAATATCAGAAAATGCCTACACTTCCTGGTGACAAATTCCTCAACTAGTTAGGTGTGGGATATATTTTGATTTTTATAATCTAAATGTAGTGAGAGAGCATTACAAATTTGTCTTAGAATTTCACAGACACTGCACTATTTTCAGAGTAGTAAAGATTTTATTGTCCTAACATCTGGACAACATCTGAAATCAAGCTATTTTTAAAGACTTCTTTGCAAATGCAAAGCAGTAACTTGCTTGTTAATGATGCAAAACATGTAACAATCCCTGTTCTCCTAAATTATGTACAATGTTGAACATTAGGCATGTGCTTAATAAACACTTGTTGACTGATTAAGAAGCTACACAAAGGCCCCGAAACTGCAGCAGTACCTAGTATTAGCTTAAAAATAAGCTTTAAATCATTTGAAGTTTAATCATCAAAGTTGTGCTTATAAAACACAATGATGAAGCTCATTTTAAAACCAGTACTTTTCCATAACCTCAACTTATTTTTACCTGTGTAATTTTCCATAAAGAAAATGTGTCTTACAAAACAGTTAGGAGAAAAGATTTTAACCAAATGCTGACTACACCTCCAGTGAACTTTTCCCTCTACTGAGCCTGAAATTTAATAAATATAGTAAACTTCTGTAAACTTCTGCTTCAGCTTTAAGTGGGGCTAGTGTTTGACAGGCAGCCTCTTTCTTTTCAAGTTATCTATTTTGATTACTCTAAAATCTATTATCTTAAAAATAGGTACACAGTAAAAAAATTATAACCCAACACGACTCAACACTATATACTCTTTCTCTTCCTCACATGAAAGAATACTACTCTTTGAGGTGCATTAGTTTTCCTTCACATACACATCCTAACTAAAAAGCCACCTCCCCCCATAAAGCCACGTGTACAGCTCAGTAGTTGCTCGGCCAGAGCTCAGCCCCTGCTCTGGCAGCAGCCTGAAGCCCCTGACACTTCTCTCAGAGCCTCACAGTTGCCATGACAACAGTGCTACAGAAAGCACAGCCTCTTCTTAATGTGAATTGGCATTCAGAAGGGATTATGTCTCTTAGAAAGGACCTATCCACACAATTATATTTTAATTACATTTTCATGGGAATGGGCATTGAAGAAAACCATTACATGTGCAGATTATTTCTCTTTTTCTTTCAAGGTACAATTTGTCACAATAAATCCAATCAAAACAATTTTATGTAAGTGATTTTACCTGTTAAAAGTATCTTCACTGAATTCCAAAAGAAATTAAATGAGCATCTACAAATGAAGGTCGGTGAAAGTTAATGTAGAATTTTATAACTGTGGGGATCAACAAGTTTTTAAATTTACCCCCAAAAGGAAAAATTGTAAGTGAATTTTCAAAAATGTCTGCTAACATAATATATTAAATGTTCACTCATTTTAGAAATAGTTCTGTAGTGCTTCTGGTGCTATAAACATGTGTTGTTTTCATTACTACTACGAGATTTAAAAAAAAAAAAAAAACACCTACTCTAAATTTATCTGAAAAGAATGTTATCTGCTTTAACCTAATACTCCACCCAGAAATAAGTCAAAAACTGATCCGTTTTCTAGACTACATCCTAGAAAAAAAAAAAATGACAAATTCTTCCTTTCCTTTCTCCTTAGGTTGACATATGTAAGCTAAGAAACTTGTATCACGCTGTTTAAACTTCTAGAGGCCAACAGAAGGATGGAAATTTTGAGGAAAAAAATCCAAGACTGCCTTGCATTGTAAGTGCCAGCTGCTTAATATTGCCAAGAGTTGGAGGAAAAAAATACAGAGTATGGTATTCGCTCATAACACATCAAAATGCACAATTAGGTTTTGACTGCTTTAGAGAAAGCACTGTGTGTACATAAGGCCACATGTTAATGAAGCAAACATAACTTCTCCCTGCAAAGAACAACTGATTAGAGAGTATGTGCAGCAGTTCTCTGGACATAACCTGAAAGAAGAGTTCTGAGAAGAACAGAAAGCACCCTTGGCCACCTACCCATTTTGCTGTTTACTGTCACCCTGGGATCCTCTTCTCTGTCCCTCTGCTAGCTCCTGAGCAGTCTCGGAACACACGCTGGTGACTGTGGGCTGCCGTGGGACATTAACTGCAGTTTTACCAGCGCTCAGCGCAGGTGAACACTGGTCAGCATTAAGACTGGCATTAACATGCAGTCCAGTTGCAGAGGACGGGGGAGGAGTGACAGCAGCCAAAGGTGGAGGGGAGGTATGTGATGAAGTGGTTGCATGGGCTGGGGTGAAGGCGGACGATGGTGATGGGATGGATGTGACTTTTGGTGAAGACACAGAACCAAAGGGCCGTGGTGCCTTATTGTAGGCCATGTTGGTGGTGGAAGTGACTTTGGACACAGCAGGAGATGTAATGGGCACAGGTTTAACTACTTCTTTAGGTTCTCCCTATGTGAAATAAAAATAAACATACACAAAAACACACCAAATACATGCAAAATATATCCACTGAAAAGAGCACATGACTGGCTTTTAAAAAGACAAACATAATCAAGTTAGCAGCTCAAATGTCACATATTTCCAGTGATACAGGGTAACATGCAGGCTAACTGGTCCCAACATGCATAACAGTGTGTAGAATAAGCATATTTTTATGTATAAAAATGAAAGGAGTTTCAAAATATTTAGGAAACAGCAGGAAAACCATCAAATAGCCTAAATATTCCCCCAAAGTAGAAGTTCTGAAATACTCCCACAATAAACAAAATATTGCTAAATAAATTTTTTTTATTTTAAAGCATTCAGCACCTCAGTTATAATTCTATCTTTTAAAAATGTTTAATTTCTCTCCACAATGCAATTATATGATTTATGTAGAAATACTAGAATATTTTAAATTCTTCAATTAAAAAAAGCATGGGGAGCAAGATAATTTTCATCTAACTCAGGAATGTGTACATTCTAATTATGTACAGTCAAGAATTCGAAAACAAAAAAGATTACATAAAATGAGATCAATTCTTTCTTCTATAACCCATTTCTGCTTCTCTATGCATGTTTTTAAGATATGATTGAGAGATAGAATAAAATTATTTCCCTTTTCAAAAATAAATATTTAATAATTTCATGAGGAGAAAAAATAAAGTTCTGTACTGCCAGAAACAGAGGAAAAATTAACTAGTAAGAGTTCTTCCTCTTAAAATTACCAGAATTGTGGTACACTGTGTTTGTACAACCTTTTCATAAAGTATAATTTTTAAAAAACCAATTAAGCTTTCTATAACGATATTCAAAATAAAAGCCTATTCACTCTACCATCCTAGAAAAAAAAAGTCAACTTTTTAAGGAAACTTACAAAGGTAACTCTGTTTACATTTTGTAAAAAAATATTCTAAATTAACATAGAAATAAGAAAACTGAGGAAAAATAGGTAACTTAAAATGCTAAACACATCAATACAATAAATTACTCAATAAAAAATGAAAGTAAAGACACATACAAGAAAAAAGGGACAATGACCAATAACCTAATCCAAGAATACTATGAAATATAATTCCTAGATATTAAAGATACACTGTATATTCATCCTAGATAAGCATTTACATACTATTTTTTAAATACATAAATAAAGGTAGAAATATTAAAAATAAATATAAAAGAAGAAAACTGGACATAAATTACTGACAATCTATGGTTGCAGAAAAGTTTTATGATACAGGTACAACTACAATAGTAATTCTGTTTGTATTGATTTTCATTCTCTTCTTCATCTTTTATGGAAAAGAGTTATAAGAAAAACTGCACTGAAATTCTAAATAAAACAGTCATATAACCTGAGACAGAAACAAATTACAGGTGGCTCAGGAGAGATAAGCAAACAGTAATTTAGTGATTTTAGATTAGAAACGCACCTTTTGAACAGAAATTGGCTCAGGCTTGGGTGTGGCAGATGCTCTAGGGGAAAAAGAGAGAAAAAAACCCATAAATTTCTAGAAATTGACAGACTTAATGGAACTTTAATGTTATATATCTTAATGTGCTAAATCTGAATTTATATTTGATTATTCATAGTTCAGAATATTCACAGTCATCACAATCTTCTAATTATTTCATGTAAACCAAATGCTGGAAAACCCAATATCCTTATACACTAGGTATTCATTAGCAGCTGTTGGTTCCTTACAAACTCAAATGAAGAAAGACAAACACCAACCCTATTTGCTAACGCATCCATTTTTAATCTTTAAGGGTATTTTCTACCTTAAGGTAAAGGGAAAACTACAATAAATACTGCTTCTTTATCCTTCAGTGTTTCCTCAATCATACAACCCAATTCTCAATCTCTGCTAGCTTCTGCCTTTTCTCCTAATATTTATCATCGCATTTATGGGGTACTAGGTCTCTTTGTGAAGAAACTACACACAAGTATATTCTATATAAAAACTTGCATATTCTGGTTGAGTTGAGTCCCTGAGAGTATTTTGTATTTATATTCTTAAACGTGTATACACATTAATATATTTGGTATGCTAAAAACTTTAAGTTCTTACACTAGGCCAGTGATGGTGATAACAAACAGCTGGCTGTGGTATGTGTGCAGTAGGTTCCCCACTTCTGCAGTAGGCCTCACTTTCAGTGAAGGCAATGACTACTATCCTATTAGTATCTTTGTCTTAGCAAAGTTCCTGACACTGAACAGGTCATCTGGAATGGTGAAAGAGAGCGAATTAAGGACAGGCAAAAATCCATGCATACAACTTGACCATTTACAATTTCAAATGAATTTTTAATACATGCTTTTTTTTGTTTTGCAGTATGTGCATTCTGATTAGCATGTACTAAACTCCAACAATAATTGGTTTGGAGCATTCAGCCCATATAATAATGACAATAATAGAAATAAAAAGTACAAATGAGGAACTTCAAAGTTCAATTAACTGCTTAGGAGGAAGCTGAGGCCTCCTGTTGTGACATATTATAAGATATTAATAAAATAATTGGGAAAGCCTTTGATGCTTTAAATGCTATTTGCTCAACATTAGGACACGTTATTTTCATTATGCGAGATGCCATGTGACTCCTCTTTTATCACTCCTGCCTAAGGATAAGAAATCAAGTGCAGAATCCAAGAAATTAAGCATAGCAGGAAGACAGTGAGTGATACTAATTTTATTCTACAAACCATGAGATTGTTTTATTTATAAAGATAACACAAATAGAAGACACTGACAGGATATTGAGTCTCTATGAATATAATCTAGTAACGAAATCTGATCAACATTTTTAGCAGCAACTGAATTTTCCAGTAACAGATAATTTGGTTAGCTATGGCAGGCACTGATAAAAAACTGGCTAACCTAATGAAAGGCCACAATGGATGCTGGTATCTGGTTACTGCAATACAGGTTATACCCTTAGAGTTGCAAAACTTTCCATGTGTACTCCCCAACAGACAATTTCTCTTTCAGCTTATATGGCTATTAAACAAGCAAAGGAAACAAGTTTAACAATAGAATAGTGGAATCTTCCTTTTATTGAAAATTCACAGTTAGATGCAATCAAAAGGATCTACTTATCAAAAACCACCCAAAACACTACTGAAAGTTTGCCAAAATAGAGAAGTCAATTTCCTTTTGGATCTGGATATTTGAAGATACAGGGAACAATTCTAGTAACAGAAAAACAAGTCATAAAAAAATAACATGGTATTTGACAGTCATTAGGTTTTCAAACTTAAGATAAAATGTATATATTTTACATCTATGATATCAAGCCTTAGGTTTTTTATACTTATTAGTTCTAATTTGAAGAGCATTAGCAGCAACAACAAAGCCACAGAATAATTTTTCAAATCAACTTATTTTGTTGAGAACACCTAGAACAATGAGCCTCAACATACTTTAACTGAATGTTCTGCAAAAATAGTTTGAAATTTTGAATTCCCACAAAAAATTTAAACACAAAATTTGAGTATGTTTATCTTCCAATAAACCCTCTCAAATGCAATGAGATAAATTAAGTATCAGGGAAAAGAAGAGTAACATGCCCTCAAAATTCCAGAGTTGAATCCATTATACAAATAGTCTTGGTGGAAGAGGGGATAGATGAGCTTATAATTAAATTTCAAACAAAATGATTAACACTAGATGCAATCAAATTAGTTCTCTTACTTTAAATGCTAACCACTGAATAAGTTATAGAATCATTAAACCTTGAAAAAAGGTTCCTTACTTTCTTACGTGGCAACTGGTGTTATCTGGTTTCTGCTTGAGTATTTATATAAATTCATAATTTCAGTAAAAATTTGAACTTTTTTTAAGTGGTCATCTTAGTGTTCTGCTTTGTTTTTTGGAATAAGTAAAAATCAAACCATTCACATTAAAATATTTTGAACCACATTTTAATATACAAAAGATGTACATAAAATCTATAGAATCTATTGGCTACATTTTACATCAGTAGAGTACCAAAATCCTACACATAAGTGAAATTATATTTTTTTAAGCACTGGAAATTAAACCCAGAAGCTCTGCACTATGCTACATCCCCCACCATTTTATTTTATTTTATTCTATTTTTGTTAGACAGTCTCACTAACTCACTTCTGTGTTAGAACTTGCAATTATCCTTCAGCCTCCCAGAGTTCTGGAATTACAGGTGTGTTCCACCAAGCTTCCAATCACATATTCGTAAAATATGGTTTGGGAAACTAAGACTACATGACAAGTGAAATCTACAAAACAGACAAATAAAAAAATAACTGATTTTTTAAAAAGCAAATGTTATTAATTATGAAAGAACAGAATGAAAATATATAACACCTTTTTCTGTATAACTGTGTAAAGAATTTTTTTTAATGCTAAAAAAAGAATATTTTTAAAAATGCTGAATAATGTTTCTGGGAGGTCTGTACATTAGAATGGCTCTTCTGGGAAACACTGAGTATTAAAAGCCTTGAAGAAAGCTCATACTCCCTGACATAATCAACTTCTGGGAATCTATTAAAAGGAAATAAACTAAAATATGAAAATACTATCTATAAAAATGCACTAGTGCAAAATTGGAAATAATCTATTAAATATGCAATGAGTAAATGGTTAATTATAACAAGCACATGATGAAACACTGTGCAACAATTAAAATTATTCTTAGAATTCTGCACTGCATGATAAAATGCTTCTTCTATGATACCAAGCATACATAGCAAGATCAATCTATGGAAAAAAAGTGAATGGAAACACACCAACTTTATGTGTTATAAGTTACTCAAAGACTGTGAATATAATTTAACCAATGTTCAGAGAAGAAAATTTCATTTCCTTCATGATGTTGGAATAAATCTATTTTCAATGTTTTCCAGGGGAAAAATCCCTAACGTATGAATAAGGAAACACAAAATTAAATCTGTTATAATTATTTTTCCTTTATTTAAACAAATATTATATTGAGCATTACATGAAAAAGAATAAATCTTAAAAGATCAGTAATTGAATAATTAAAAACTGAGGCACAATTTAAAAAAATTCCTACATTTTTCTCTTTAAATCACAATAAGATAATGTATCTCTCTTCGAACTACAGCAATCACCACAAGTCACTTTTGTGAGTTTTAAACTAGAAGAGATCCTGGCAATGGCTTGGTGCCATAAGCTCAACAATTGTCTTATTGTTCTCACTCCCTTTGTGAGAAGCCACTGTACAGGAGGAAGCCATAATGGTGAGACACCAGGGCCTCAGCTCAGCACCATCCACAGCTTGTGAGACTTAAAGATGAAGCAACTGGGCTGGAGCAGTGTAGCTGAAAGTTGACTGGTTTTTATAAAAGTACTAATGAAATTAAAGACCCCTGATGCATTAACATCAGTTTCACAACTTCTAGTTGAACAGCTGAAAGTAGTTCTAACAGAGTTATGAAAAACTAGAACTGCAATATCCTGGTTAGAACAATGATAGAAAAAAAACTTTCTTAAATTAGTAACAGCTCTAACATACATTAGACTCAAAGGAATTGAGCAAAACTACTTACAAACACCAATGAATGGTACTATCATTAAATCATGCTTTTAACTAATTGATGCATTTTTCTAAGACTTTCATAAAGTAACATTTTTTTTTGTCAATCAAGTTGCCAAAAAACTTCATGCTAGTATTTAAGAATGAGAAATCAGGAAACAGAGCACACTGTAATTCACAACATTCACTCAGTCTCACAGCTCCTGCAACCGTATCTAACATATATACAATCACACAGAAAGAACAAAAGGTTTTGGTTCATCTTCTATGACATCAGCTCTATGTAAGCTTCCCACAGCCTGACCATCTTTGGGCCCATTGACCCTAGAAACCATAAACACTAGGGCACATCATTAATCACTTTAATTGCAAAGTTGTCAATTT
>RJWM01013254.1:0-53981 GCA_004363535.1 Dasyprocta punctata | reverse complement strand
ACAGAGGTGCTTCTGGTCTCCGCCTTTGTTTATTTCATTCTTTTACTCTTTCCATGGGCTACAGTTCTCGTTTTAGATTCTTCTTGGGTCCAGAGGACCCATCTCCCTCTTTTTTCCTTCTCTCTGTTATTATATTAGTTTATATTCCGGCATTTTGATGGTATATTCAGGGAGCCTCCCTGTCACGGTGTCATCTGGGTGGCCATCTTGGAGGAAGTCCCCCCATCTTGGAGGAAGTCCCCTTATTTTCTTTTCCTGTCCTTATTTCTTTTATTTCTCTCTCTTGTCTAATTGCTCTGGCTAATATTTTCAGAACAAAACTAAATAAGAGTGGAGACAGTGGCCATCCTTTTCTTGTTCCTGATTTTAGAGAGAAATTTTCAATTTTTGTCCATTTAATACGATGTTGGCTGTTGGTTTGTCATAGATGGCTTTTACCAGATTGAGATAAAGATCATTATTCCAATTTTCTGTAGGATTTTTATTATGAATGGGTGCTGGACTTCGTCAAATGCTTTGTCTGCATCTATTGAGATGATCATATGATTTTTGTCCTTGGCTCTGTTAATCTGATGTATTACATTTATCGATTTGCATATGTTGAAACAACCCTGCATCTCTGGAATGACTTCTACTTGATCATAGTGTATAAACTTCTTGATGGCTTGCTGCATTCTGTTTGCAAGTATCTTATTGAGGATTTTTACATCTATGTTCGTTAGAAAAACTGGCCTATTGTTCTCTTTCTTGGTTGGGTTCTTCTCTAGTTTTGGCATCAGGATAATGTTTACTTCCAGGATTGAATTCAGGAGTATTGCTTCCCTTTCAATTTCATTTAAGAGTCGAGAAGTAGTGGTATTAGTTCTCTAAATTTCTTGTAGAATGCAGCAGGGAATCTATCAGGGCCTGGGCTTTTCTTTGTTGGTAGGTTTTTAATTACATCTTCAATTTATTGACTGATGTCAGGTTACTTTTATATCTTCTTGATTCAGATTTGATAATTCATAAGTATCTTGGAATCTGTCCATTTCTTGTGCATCTTCTATTCTATTAGAATTCAAGTTCATGAAGTACGCATTGATGATCTTTCATATTTCTTCAGGATATGCTTTTGTTTTATCTTTTTCATTCCTATTTGCATGAATTTGAGTCTTTTCTGTCCTTTTTTTGTGTTAATAACATTGGCTAAGGTTTTGTCTATTTTATTTAATCCTTCAAAGAACTAACTCTTCTATTCATTGATTCTTTGTATTATTTTCCTAGTCTCCATTGCATTGATTTCTGTCGTGATTTCTGTCATGATAATTTCCTCCCTCCTATGAACTTTGGGCTTGACTTGCTTCTTTTTTCTAGAAGTTTAGGGTTCAATGTCAAATTATTTGAACTCACTCTGTTTTTGTAATATTGGTATTCACTGTTATAAAGTTTCTTTGTAGGACTGGTTTCATATTGTCTTATAAGTTCTTGAAAGTTGCATTGGCATTATTATTTAATTGTATAAGCTAATTTCTTCTTTAATTTCATCTGTGACCCATTGGTTGTTCAGGAGGGTGTGATTTAATTTTCATGTGTCTATGAAGCTCTTGTGCTGTCTTTTGTCATTGATTTCCAATTTAACTGCACTATGAACTGATACTATGCATGAGATCATTTCAGTTCTATTGCATTTTCTTGAGCATCTATTTTGGATCACATCCTGTATGAGACTGAGAAGAATGTGTATTCTGACATTGTGGGGTGGGGCATAGGAGACAATTCCAGCAGCTCCCCTTGAATGCTGAACAATTGCTTTAGCTGTAGTTAAATCAAGTCTTATTTCCATGTACCAATAAGTCTAGAGCTGGCTGTGGTATTTTTTCTGCCTTCAAATGGCTATAAGCAATGCAAATAAGGCTAGCCAAGGTACTGACATGCAATCTTGAAGGCTAACCAACATTTTCCTATTAAATGCAGTGGGATAACAGAGCCACTCAGCTCTAGGAGTGTCAACTGGGTATGAGCCTCAAAATAAGAGGCTATGACTCCTTAGGGAACAAAACTTTACATATCAGAAACTAAAGCAACAGCCTCCTAAAACCATTTAAATGTTACCCCAATTGAATTATGCAGATTGTTCCTTCTGCATATCATTTTCCCTGCATATTGTAAAGATTTTTTTTTCTCCACCTGGCCAGCCAACTCAAGTTACTCATGTGATTTCTGCTGTCCTCCCTTCTTCACAAGATAATAAGTTCCTGGGAGAGGCCTTGGATCAAGGTCTTTGTTCATATATCCTCACTTGGATTGAATTTAGGACCCCTTGTCTACCCATAACTTTAAATATGTCTTAGTGTCTTTCCTCTTACTATGGCTTGCATTGGAGGTGGCAGATTAAAATTAACTTGCTAAAATTCCAATAATGATTTTATGGGATTACAAATATAACTTTCCAGATTATGAGGTAGACTAAAAATAAGGATTACAATACTTGGATTATAATATATAATACTTGGATTAAAATCTTATAAGGAATTACTATTGGAATTATGATATTGGGACTTCAGTAGTGGGATACTCTGTAGACATCTACTAAATCCATTTATTCACAGGTTTGCTTCAGTTCTAATATTTCATTTTTTTTCTTTCTGTCTCGTTGACCTATTTGTGATAGTTGGGTATTGAGGTACCCCTTTACAACTGTACTAATGCTTACTTTATTTTTCATGCCTTTAATATTTGTTTTATACAGTTGGGTGCACTAGTATTTGGTGCATATCTGTTCATGATTTTTATCTCTTCCTCTTGGATTGTTCCCTTTATATGGGCATAGAGACCTTTGTCTCTCTTAATCAGTCTTGGTCTTGAGCTCAGTAGGCCGCTTCCCAAGACTGCTCCCAACAATTACCCTCTCTTGTGGAGAGGGTTGTCTAAGAGTACTCACCAGCCACACAGTCTGCTGCATCTGTCATATCCCTCCAGTTGTGTGCTTTTCCATGGAGGCCTCTAGGGTTGCCAGTGGTTACCATGCATCTGCAGTTTCAAGCTGCCCCTTCTACACAGTGAGTCCAGGCTTGAGGAGAAAGCCCTGCCCTCCTCCTCCTTCTTTGCTGAAGTTTCTCTCTTTGCTCTCCCTGTAGGCTTCAATTCATGCTTTGGATCCTTCCTGGCTCCTGGGGACCCATTTCCCTCCTCCTTCTCTTCCTCACGTTGCTATATGCCTGTGTCTGACACCAAATCTCAGAGAGGCTCCTTCTCTGCTGCTTACCACTCCATTCTTTTCCTGGAAGTCTAAAACTGGTTCACAGTGTTCCTAAGATAAAAACAAGTTGCATGCTGAGAAGTGCCAGATTCTCATCCCCAAGTAGGTCACATTTCTTTCCTTGAGGCTCCTAGTCCCCCAGGGTCCCCTGCTGTCTGCGCTGCTCTGAGGAGGTTTTGTGTGGCTGCAGCCAGGAGTCCAGGCCAAGTTGTCCTGGTGCCTCGGAGGAGGAGAGGGCTGCTGGGGATCCATGCACTCAGTTTTGTGAAGCCTTTGCATTCTGAGAGGCTCCTCTAGGCTGATTTCTCTGAACACTCACTGAGGTCTCCCTGGTGCACTTCCCTAGTTTTCCCTGATTAGGGAATTGGTGCTGCAGGAAGGAATCCATCTGAAACCTCATTTTAATATTTCCTATCATGAGGGATGATAAAGGCATGTTTTCCATAGAATTGATCTCTCAAAGACCCTTTGTAGCTGGGACTGGTGGCACATACCTGTAATCCTAGCATCTGGGAGGCTGAGGCAGGAAAATCACAGCTTTGAACCCAGCCTAGGCAACTTACTGATTTAGCAGAATTCTGAATTTAAAAAAAAATTTTTAAGGGGCAAAGTGCTTTGGTTCAATCCCTAGTGTCAAAAAAACAAAAAACAAAAACTTCATGAATGTGGAAATAATCCACTTAGCATTATTCACTTACAGATATTATAGCAATAAATGAAAGAAAAGACTTACTATTTTCCACATGTAAGTACTTGGTAAAAGTTTACACATACTCCTATCTACTCAATCTTTACAATAGCAAATTAAGAAAAAATACATTGGAGGCTATGTGTGGTGGTGCATACCTATAATCCCAGCACTTGGGAGGCCAAGACAGTAGGATTGCTGTAAGTTTGAGACCAGCCTGAGCTACATAGTGAGTTTGAGGCCAGTTTCTGCACCGTGAGAATTATGGGTTCAAAGCCAGCATAGGAAACCAAGCAGCCAATTGTGAAGTTAGAAGAGCCCAGTGGCTGAACTGCCTGCTGCATATGGAGAGATGGTAGAACAGCCCAGACCCCTTACAGTAGGCAGAATTTAAAGCAAAAAACCACATCCTGATTAGCACAGTCACCTGTTACTCTTGGCTAAATCTAGAAAAAGGAGTTCAATCTGTAACCAACTGTGAACAGTATAAAGAACTTGGTTTAGCAAATACGTTGTTTTTATTTATTTTATTTTATTTTTTATTTTTTTATTTTAAAGATAGTAAAATGCAACAAAACATAACAGAACAAAGTCAATCAAAACAAAACAGTAGAACTGGTACAGAACTTCAAAGCAAGATACTAGGAAAACAATAGCTACTACAGTATATCTTGTTATTTTCAGAACAGTTGACCATTCCATCAGTTATAGTAAAATCAAACCAAAAACAAAACATAATAAAACCAATAAAAACAGGATATGAAATGATGCAAAAAAAAAAAAAGAAGAAGAAGAAAGAAAAAAAGCAAACAAAAATTAATCAGAATAAAGCAAAACAATGAAAATGATACTGGGCATCGAAGACAAGACAGAGGAAAATCTCCCATATTTGCTACTTTACATACTGTCATCTTCCCAGGAGATGCTCAGACTGCCAGCCCCAGGCCTGCAAAATCAACTAAACAATACAAGCATTTAGTTGCTTCATGTACCTTAATTGCTATCAAGTTAGCCAGTCCTCTGAACCAGCAGGTTGCTTATCAGGCAGAAGCAGGGAGGCGAATATGTCCTTGATTCTTAGCCAGTGCACCAGTAGACATACAGGAGGCACATCTTTCTCTCCCTGGAGTCGTGCCAGTCATGCAGTCACCAGGAAGGCAGGCTAGTTTTCTTCTGGTTAGAGCCTCCCTGCCCAACATGGCGGGTTCTCAAGAGGCACATCTTTCTCTCCCTGGAATCTGCACCGGTTGCCTATTTTTATTTTTTTTAAGAGCAGAATATATTTATTGGGAGAAAAAAAGCTCCTGTCTGAGGGACAGAAGAGGTCCCGAGAGGGTTACCCAATACATTGTTTTTAACATACATATGTTCTTTCAGGGGCAAACTGACCTCATTGTACTTCCTCTTAATCACTTTCCCCACCCTGGGGTGATCCGGAGGTTAGGTTTGTGGAATTTTCTTATGTGAATTATCACAGTGAGACTCTCAAAAAAACAAAAACAAAACAAGTTGGAACTTTTGGATAAAGTTTTATGGTGTGTTTTTTTGACAAACTACAAATTTCAAAGCAAAAATAAGTCAGAATCAAAACTGATAATCAAGCTGGGTGAGGTGGCAAATGCCTGTAATTCTAGCACTCAGGAGGCTGAGGCAGGATGATCACTGCAAGTTCAAGGCCAGTGTGAACTACATAGTGAGACCTTATCTCAAAAGCAAAAAAACAAAAACAACCACCTCCAAATCAAGGGGGAAGAAAAGAGCCAGCAGGAAGAGGGTTTTTCAGGTAAACCCACCTTGTGCTTTGCCTCTCCCTTGCAGTAAGATAGCTGTCCCTGCTGAGGGCTGTCTTGGTCAGGCAGGCTGAGTCAGCATGATCTCTTTTCCAACTTGGGCTGATTGGGGACCTCAGTAACAGCTGCAAGATCATGTAGCACGTGGATTACTGTTTCACCAACTCCTGGACATGTGCAGGGGCGCTCTGTAATAAATCTGTATCTTAGTCGGTTTGTAGCAAAATGCCACCTCAGGGAGGCCTCAGGACAAGCACTGGTGCTGGCAGGGTGGAGTCGAAGTCAAGGTCAGGGGGTCTCAGCACCCCGCCCCACCCCCACCCCCGCTGGTGTCGCCTCCAGGCCTATGTGACCTTCTGCCCTGCACACCTTGGTCCTGGTGCCTCTGTGTGTCCAAACTTTCTCTTCGTACAAAACACTGGTCACACAGCTTAGAGTTTCAGCCTGTGGCTTTGGAAGACACAATCCTGTCCCAAACAGTCTGATAACAAAATGAGAACCAATAGTTATCCATCTACTTAGGCATGTGTTGTGCTAATAGTCAGGCTATCTCATTATAAATAAATGAATTAAATCGTTTGACATCGTGTACAATTCCAGGTTTATCAAAATGTTCTCTTTATTTTGCACGATTTCTTTTGTTACCCAATTCTTAGGGCCACTTCTCTGGGTCTCAGACCAGGTCCTAGGACAGTGCCCTTCACCCACCGAGGGCGTGGAGAGGGCGGGAAGAGCAGTCTGAACCCTGTCCTCAGAGTAAACGCAGGCAGGAGGGACTCCCGGAGCCCACCTGCGTTAGGTTTTTTGTTTTAGTACGGGAATCAAACGCAGGACCTTGGGCTTGCCAGGCAGGCACGAGCCACCCGGCCCTCCTCGCAGGCTGCATGGTTCTGTCACGGGTGGCTTTAGGTAAAGTCTGTGATTGGCAGTGAGGACAGGAGAACACCATACCGACCGAACGGCAAGGCCCTGAGTCACCGCATGCCGACAAGTTGGAGCCCCGGCATCGCCTTGCTGCCGGCGCACAGCCTGCCCTCTGTGGGCGAAACCAGCTTTGGAAGCACTAAAGAAAATCAGCCTCGTGGGCCCAGAGTGGCTCAGCTGTGCGGGACGCGGATGGCGTGGCCCGGCCCCGCCCCGAGCCCGGCCCACCACGGATAAAGGGTGCCGCGGATAAAGGGCACCCTCACCCTCTCGCGGCCATGGAGGGGTCGCCCTACCTGGAGCTGTACCTGGACCAGTGCGCTACCCAGGTGAGTCTTGGAGCCGCGGGCTACCTAAGCCGGGTGACTCCAGTTCCACACGCACATGCCCAGGTGGGTGCCCTGGTCCTGGTCCTGGTCCTGGTCCTAGTCCTAGTCTCAGCTCTGGTGTCACCGGCTGCAGGCTCAGCTGTGCCGGTGTGGGGACCCCTGTGGCCAGAGATGCGGCTGGGTGGCCAGGACAGCTGGAGAAATGGTCGCTGGGGTTTAGGGTTGCAAGAGGCGACAGGAGGCACCTGAGCGTTTTCTAATTAACTCGCAATTAGATACTTGGGATTGAACCTGTGGCCTTTGCGTTGAGTCTTTTTCAACATTTTGAGACAAGGGCCCAGTCTGACACCAGATGGTGCAGGTTGGCCCTAATCCTGGGCTCAAGAGACCCTCCTACCTCAGCGCCCAGGACTGCACGCACGTGCGCAGGCCCCAGACGATGGTCTCAAACCTTTAGAGTCCAGGGTTGGAGGAAAGATCAGTGTCTTCAAAAAAGGGCCAAAGAGCCACTGTTTCTGGCTGAGGGTTTGCGATAAGGGGAGGGTCATGGGGCGCAGCCTGAAATCCGAGCCACAGGGTCCGGGGAGGAGGACTCAGGGCCAGCCCGGGCCACCTTGAGGCCCGGTGGGGCACGGCGCGAACGGGTTTTATAGGCGCGTGCGCACGGAGCAGCGCTGCGGAGAGACCCTGGCGTCGTGGGGACCCCGGGTCTGGGTAGGCGAAGGCTCCGCAGAGCCGACTGCGAGGTCCTCGGTGCAGGCCCGGGGCTCTGAGTGGGAACAGATGCGCCAGGCGTGCGCCCAAGGCAAGCGTTTGCCAAGTTGCCTGCGATGGCCTCTGTGTCTCTGGCTCTGTGTGATGGGAGGAGGGTAACCCCGCGGAGACCCCGCCGCTGCGCGGAGCGGAGAAAGCCCCTGAGGGAATGCTTCCAAGCTAAATCTCGTTTCAAGAGAATACTATCGTGTTTCTGAGTGTTTTCTTTTGCATAACTGGTCACCTGCCCTCTGCTGGGCTCGGGAAGGTCAAACGACTTCGCAGGGCCTGGCTGGTGGAGTGGTATCGGCAGCTGGGCCCCGGGGTGCAGAAGGAGGTGGTCTGGCCAGCTGGCCCAGCTGAGCGGAAACAGGTGGTAATACACAGCAAGGAGATGGGGTTTTTTAATGGTAAAACCCATGAGTTTCACAGCAAGTGCTTCACTTGGGGCGCCCTATGTCCCCACTGTCCAGCCCTCTCTGAACCACTTAAACTTTTTCTCTCCCCCGTTTTGTGGTACCAGGGATTGAAAACAGGGCCTTTGCAGCAAGATACATGCCCAATCCTTAAAAAAAAAAATTTTTTTTTTTTTGAGATGAGTTCTCGCTAAATTACTAAAATGCACATACTGTGCTTAAATTTGCCATCCTCCTGGTTCACTCTCTTTCCCAGGGCGCTGGGATTTCAGACAAGCACTACCACCTCTGGTGTAAACGTTTCTTTCCTTTCGTTTTTGTGCTGCTGGGGATTGAAACGTATACATGCTAAGGCAAGCACTCTACCCCTGCGCTACAACGCAGCCTAAACTACTCTTTTGTTTTGTTTTGTTTTGTTTTGGTGGCACCAGGGATTGAACTCACAACCTTTCACCTGCCAAGCAGGCACTTAAGCCACTGAGCCAAACTCCCAGTCCTAATTTTTTGAGGCAGAGTTGCACTATGTAGCTCAGGCCGGCCTTGCACTGGCATTGTAGCCCAAGCCGGCCTCGAACTCACAACGCTCCTCCTACCTTAGCCTCCTGAGTGCTGCCTAAACTACTCTTAACATTTAAATTTGCTTTCTTCCTGTCGTGAATTTGTGTAACTGAAATGTTTTCTTATCTCTCCTTTGACTAGAAAAAAATGATGCAGGGTCATTTTGAATATTAGTATTCAAGATTATTTCTTAACTTCACATATTTTTTTCCTCTAAAATATGAATGTAGGCTGGGGATGCAGCTCAGCAGCACAGCACCTACCTGGCAAATGCAAGGCCCTGAGTTTGATTCCTGGTATCAAAAAATAAATAAATAAAAATAGGAATGTAGGCTGGGAGTTTGGCTCAGTGGCGAGCACAAGGTTGTGAGTTCAATCCCTGATGCCACAAAAATAAATACAAAATAAATAATAAATAGGAATGTAAAAGTAAAAATTCTTTAAATAAATCAATTGAATTTATGATTAAGTAACAGTGAATTACCTCTTTTACAAAACTGAATTGAGTGGTGAGTTACTAGGGATGTCATGCAAGTAGGAAAAGCATTTTGTGACAAATGTCTTCTCTGCATTTAAAAACTCACTTTTCTGTTTCTATGCAGTGTGTCATAGCACTGTAATAGACTCTAATGGGACTTTGTAGGAAGAGGTAAGGCATGAAAATGCACAATCTCGAGCTGCTGCTCAGCTTGAACACACTGTGTACCTACCAACGTGGTGTCCCTTTGCTGTAACACTGCTTCTTGTTGTTGTTGTCATTGTTGTTGTGTTTGTCTCTTCTGGGAACTGCATAGGATGGCCTTGTCCCAGCCTTGTCTCCTCTGTTCAGCCCAACTGTACCCTATGATGTGTACACACCTAATCCATCCAATCCAGAGACTACTTTGCAGTCACATCTTGAAGAAGTCAAAGAAACATCTGGTGATTTCTCTTCTGTGGATCTTATCTTCCTGCCAGATGAATTGACTCAAGAAAATAGACACCAGACTGTCATTAGAAGCCAGCATGAAACTGAAGAAAATTGTAAAACTCAAAGTCATCAAAATAAGTTGCCATTACCTGGCAAACAGGATGTTGAACTGGGCTTACAAGGCAGTGGTTTATCAAATCACCGCGCACACTCGCACCCGGGTGCCGCTGCCTCTGCCCAGCCCTCACCTGAGAACCCAGCCCCCGCCACCTTGCCACTGGCCATCACCCCCATGACACCAGTGGCCCCGGCTTCGGAGTACTCTGGCATCGTGCCTCAGCTGCAGTGAGTGTCCGCCTGTCCTTGACTCGGCCCCCTTTTATTAGTATATGTTTGCACTACATTGTTTTTAAATTGAGGGGGGCCTCTGGGTGCACATTTTATATTCCTGAATATAATGACAGCTAATTTCAGTATAATCATGTACAGAGAATTTCTGAATTCATTATTATCAGTTCTTAGTAGGTTATCATTTTAGATAATTTGGTTATTTATAAAATGAAGCACAAATTCTTGAACCCTTCAGAGAGGGTGAAGAATTAGTAGAACATTCTTGAAGGATTGCTTGTTTATACTACATCACTGTGGTTGTGAAAATTGTGTTAGGGTTGGGTAAACACAACAGTTGTAAAGAGGTAAAATGGAATTTGATATGCAGGTTGATTAGGACTTGTGGTTTCTATTTTGAGGCATGGTTTCTTTTTTAAGGTTTAAAACTTAATTTTAGTCATGAAATTTTAGAAAAAAGTGTTCTGGCAGCTGGGATTTCACACCTCTCCTATGACCATGTTGCTCTGCATTTCACACTGAGAAGAATTTTGCCTCCAGAAAGTGGCTGGGGTATAACCTATGGCATAAGGCAGTTAATAGGTTTCTGTCTTTTTAAATTCTATCCTGTGGAGTCTTCTAAATAGACTTCTTCCTTCAGGAACATAGTTTCCACTGTGAACCTGGCCTGTAAACTGGATCTGAAGAAAATAGCTTTGCATGCCAAAAATGCAGAATATAACCCAAAGGTAGGACTTTTCAGTATCTTTTTAACCATTCACTTTTCTTTAAATTTACTTCCTATGATTATGATATTGATTCATTCTTTTGGTTTTTTTCTTTAAAAAATTTTAGTGAAAGGTTTTGGCAATATAAAAATTTAACTACCTCGCTTTATGTTTTGAAGTTATATGAAATAGTTCCATTCTGCGCCAAATAAATTTAGTAGTTTTTAAAACTAAGTTGTTGTTTTTTTAAAAAGCTGGGTGTGGTGCATCAACTGATAAATGGATAAAGAATATATGTTTTTTTTTAATTCAATGGAGTACTACCCTGCCATAAAGAAGCATATGCTTGAGACATTTCTAGCTAACTGGATGCATCCTGAGGCCATTCTCTTAAGTGAAATAAATCAGACACACATGTGTAAATACTACATTATTTCTCTGATGGAGAAACTGAAAGTGTAAATAAAGACCAAAATTTGTAATAGATATTGTGAAATTGGAAGAGAATGTTCAAAAGGGGAGCTGGGGTGGGGGGAGAAAGGGGAGAAAAAACTGTTGAGCAAAGAAAGAAAAAATGGAAACAAAACGTTTTGTAAATAAGAAGGGGAAGAGGGGTTGAAGAGAGGGGAAGGGAATGGGGAAAAAAAGCAATCAAGTTGTATCACGTACAGGTACAAGTTCCCTATAATGAATGTAATCATTATGTGTACCTTAAGTGTACCCATAAACTTAATTTTTTAAAAAAGCTGGACATGATGGTGTATACCTGTAATCCCAGCACTCATGAGGCTGAGTCAGGAGGATCACTACAAATTTGAAGTTATTTTGGGTTACAAAATGAGTTCAAGGCTGGCCTGACTCTGTCTCAACAATCCAAAAAATAGATAATAAAATTAAGATTTTTCTTTGTCAGTCAAGATCTTCCAGTTTGACTACTTTTTTAGCATATTGGGACCCTGGCTTTCTTAAAATGCCATCTTACTAAAAACACTTGTTTTTAAACATTGTTCCATCCAGCTGATACTTAGGTATCTTTTCATTTGTAAGTTGTCTTATTTGAGAAAGCTAAATTGTTTAAATTCTAATTGCTAAAGTAAGATTCTGGGATTTTTTTTTCTCCTTAAAGTTTGATAAGATGTACTCTTCGTGCCTTGCAAGGGCAGGCAACTGGCCTCCAACAACCTGCCACCTGTAGGGTTCATTAAACCACTTAACATGTAGTGATTTGCCAGGCCTCGAGCTGGGGTGCAAAGATGAGCATGGCCCAGTCCTCTGGGAAATGTTCACTGGCTTAATGCAGGTTGGGGAGCACTTACAGGGTCATAGTCATCAGAATCCAGGCATCAACTAAGAAGATTATGAATTTGTTTTTGCTGCTGTGAAAATATTGACACTGACTTCTGAATTTAATGTCACCCAAACAATATAGCTTTCCTTTTTTACACAGTTCATATTTCTGACTGTGAAGGACAGAAACATAGTAATGAGCTAGAATTCTCATGGCGGCAGCAGTGGTTGATCACTGTATTCAGCAGCCAGCATCTTCAGCATATTCTCCACTACCCTGAGCCTGCATTTCATCTTCCTTTCCTTGTTGTGTCCATGGGGGACACAGGGTCTGATCTTGTACTTAACACTCAAAGGAATTCTGGCATGGCATCTAAGCCGCTTTAAGAATTTAACAAAATGATGGTGGGTGTGGTGGCATACTCCTATAATCACAACACTTGGGAGGCTGAGGCAGGAGAATCTTTGCAAGTTTGAGACCAGCCTGGGCTACAAAGTGAGCCCAAGGCCAGCCCGAACCATGTAGTGAGACTCTGTCTCAAAAAGACAAAAATAAATAAATAAATAAAATAAAAATTAAAAGATTTAACAAAATGAGTACCTGGTGAGGTTACCTTTTAGTACACTGTTGTGAAACATTAATAGAGCATGACCAGCTTTGTGTAGTGCTGATTCAGGGTCTTGTATCTGTTTATATTTTAATCTGACCATAAAATGATACATGATCTTGTGGAGTATCACAGAGCAATCATCTGTTCTTGCATGATACCCACCCCAGTTTCATTCCCCACTGATTGTAGAGAGGTGACTTGGTGAAGAATGTCTGTGACAGACAATGAGAAGCACTGGGTCATTTAATGACGTCAGTGTGGTGGACCAGCGGCTCTCAGTACTTTGGTCCTGCAGCATCACCTTGCTGATGCAGCTGGGCTGGGGACCACACTCTGAGAATTACTGTGCAAAGTACTTGACAAAGCAGCTTTTCCCTTCATCTTCAGCATACCTGTCATTATATGCAATCTGTTCTGGGTTTTGTTTGCTACCATCTAGAGTCTTGAGAGGCCTATAAAAAGAACACTGTAGTTCTTATTCTTGTTTCCAAAGAGTCTTTCAAATAAAAAGGAAGCACATCTATGTAACAGTCTGAGTAGTTGTGGTTTGGTGTCCTAACATTACCATTTCTTGTGTAATGTTGGAGGTTAAATAACTACTTAACTCTTTATATACTAAGAAGGGATAACTCAAATTATCCTCTCAAGAGGATAAATGAGAAAAAACCTGCAAAGTTCTTAGGACAAGGGCCAGGGATATACCTCAGCAGCATGAGTGCCTGCCCTGAGTTTGATTTCTGGTACAAAAAAAAAAAAAAGGATCTGTAGCATAACGGATACTCAAATTTTAGCTGTTAAAATTACTTCTACTTGTTATTAAAATTATACTTTAGAACCATAATCATTTCTGCTAAAGTGGAGAGAATAGATGCAGACACTGGTTGGCTTTCTCATTCAATGTCAGCGTCTTTAGACTGTCTTCCTGTCCAGCCTGACTTTTCAGCTGGGCCAGTGTTAATTCCTAACAGAGGCCGGTTCTCTCCCACCTTCTGCACTGTTTCACTCTTGCTGTTCTTGCACAGAGATTTGCTGCTGTCATCATGAGGATCCGAGAGCCCAGGACTACAGCCCTCATCTTCAGCTCTGGGAAAATGGTCTGCACAGGAGCCAAAAGGTATGGAGAAGCACCCCAAGCCTTACCAGATAGGTGATTCACTGTGAAATCAAAGAAAGTGGCTTTAATATTTGAAAGCATACAGTAGAAACAATAGTTAACTTCATGAAATGCCAATTTGTGAGTTAAAATCACTCAGTCTTATAATAATGAGTTATACCTCATACTTTACAGCCTTTTTGTTAAACCAAGGAGAGCTAACTGGGTTTTTAAGGTGTATTACAATTTTTAAAAATCTTCCATAATAGCAAAGCATGTTATAACTTTGAAAAGTTATAAGATAAAAGCACATTGTAAGTGGAGAAGTTGTTACTGTGGGTTTTCCTCTTTGCGGATCAGTGGATAGAACTTCCTGAATTAGATACTTCCCGTGTGTTGGCTCACAAGGAATCTCTGAAAAGACTGTCTTTCCTGGATCTCCTGCAGGGCTGAGGCTGAGGGCTGCTGTGTATTTTCATACTATCAAGCATACTGGAGAACTGCTCTCCTTATCAGTGTTAGAAATGGGTAGCAAGCCATCTGCCTGAAGACTGTGCCAGTTTATTCTCAGCTGTGCACCAGTGCATTGTGTTCATTTTCTTCTATGAACACTGGCTCGGTTTATTATTTATAGTCTGCCGTGATTGCATACACCTGTAATTCTAGCATTCTGGGAGGCTAAGACAAGTTCAAGCCTAGCCCAGGCAACTGAGCGAGACCTTGTCTCAAAGTAAAAACTTACAGAACTAGGGTTGTAGCTCAGTGCAAAAGACCCAAGTTTGATACCCAGTATCAAAAATGAAACGAACAAACAAACAAAAAAACACAAAACCTCATTTATATTTGGCAATTTGATTGGCAGAAGTTTATGTTGTTTTAATTTACATTGCCTTAATTACCAGTGAGATTATGCATCTGTTAACACACAAATCGTATATCATTTGCCCAATGTTCTATGGAGATACTTGTCTTTTGTTAGCAACTTTTTTTTAGACAGGGTCTTTCTGTGTAATTCAGACTGGCCTTTAGCTCACTTTGTAGCCCAGGCTGGCCTCAAATGTGCAGTGATCTTCCTGCATCAGCCTCCCAAATGCTGGGATTACAGGCATGTGCCACCACACCTGGCTGTTAGTAACATTTCACATTTAGTATTTATTTCCATCTCTGCACTGAGGATTGAACATAAGCCCTTTGCACTGAGTTATATCCCCAGCCCTTATTTATTACTTTGAGACAGAATCTTACTAGCTCACTAAGTTGTCTAGGCCGAGCTCAAACTCATGACCCTTCTACCTCAGCCTCATAAAAGTGCTGGAACTACAGTTGTGTGCCACCATACCCAATGCATTTAAATATTTTTTTTGTCATTTTATGCTGTAAATATTCTTGTAGTTTACTATATATTGTATTGCAGTGACTATTTAAACATAACTTAAATTTTTGGTTATATAGTCAATCTATCTGATTTTTTCTTCATGGTTTCTACATTTGGTTTATGCTTAGGAAGATATTCCCTTTGCATAACTTATATAAATATTGACTTCCATATGTTTTCCTGGTCTTTTTCAGATTCTCCTTTGTTTTGGGGAAAAAGATAGTTGGTGTTTTGATTCATCTAGTGCATTCTCTGTATGGTGGAAATGTTCTATATCTGTCCTGACCAGTGGGGTTGCCATGAGCAAATAGCTAATGAGCACTAGAAATACAGCAAATACAACCTAGGGACTGAAAATTTAAGTTCCCTTAAATTTTAATTTACCTCAAACTAATTGAATAAAGCAAGTGTAAAATTTTACCTCAGTGTAACACAAATAAAATGGTTTTCAAATAAAAGTCACTGCCCAATGCATTTATAGAAGAATCCATTCTGATCCTGTTCCCGCCCACTCACAGACTTGTTACATATTAAATTATTTAAATATATCTGAATAGAGTTCTTGGCTTTCTCTTCTGATCCTTAATCCAAGAAATCTCTGTTTTTAAGTGATTATTGGATAGTTGTGCAAAGTATGTGCAAGGATGTTCATTTCAGCATTGTTTAAAATGGGGAAAACCAAATTAAATATCCAGTCATAGGGTTTTGATTTTTAAGTCATAAAATAAAATTATATTGGCCGTGTATACACGTATACTGAGTTGGAACAATGTTCACAATATGTTAAGTTGGATTGGTTGATGCTAGCAGGTAGCTAAATTGTAGGTTTATTTTTTAACTTTCATTGTAAAGTATGCTCATATTATACATATACATTCATCAGCGTCTTTTCTTACCTGAATTTGGTTTCTGAAAAACAATGGTAAAAGCTTAGGTCCTGAGTTTAGATAAATGTATATATTTGTTATCCAAATCTGTTTGACTCTACAGTTTTGGATAGTGAGTTGTGAGAATGTGGTTAGTGAAAGAGATAACCAGTATTATTGCCAAAAGCTTAGCTAAACTTACTTTAGTTCTCATAGAAAAAGTGAAGGCTGTTGTGATTGCTTAGGAAAAGTGCAACATCCTAAGTGGTTATTACTGTTGGTGATGAGTCTTCAAGGTTTTTTATCTAATTTTCTAATGTTTGTACAATGAATCTGAATGTGGACTTTTAACTATTAGTTGTTTCCATGGAAACTCATGTGATCTGCACAGTCAATATCCCCCAAAACTATAGAACTATGTAAATTCTTATAACTTGAATTGATTAACATTATGGAAAATATAATAGACCAGTTGAGTGAACTGTAGTTTTTCTAAATGGAAGCTGTTATTTGCTAGCTTGGGGACAGGGTCCTGCTAAGGACATTTCAGGAGTTAGATGTGGTGAGGGGAATTATGAAACTGGAAGGGAAGTGCATGAGTAATGAGGGCAGGAGACCGGCAGTGTGCTGGTGAAGGTCTGGATCAGAATCACATACTTTCTGTGGTCCGGATAAGCAGGTTCAAACTGGCTTTGGATACAGGAGTTTCTGATTGGCGCCCTGTGTGGGGAGATGGTGAGTTTATGCCTCAGCCCAAGGTGCTGCCCCTGAGTGGCACCCCGGCTGCTCATGCTGTGTTTCACCAGTAACAGTGGAAAGAAGCCAATGAAAATGCAGCCTCAAATCTTAGCAACTCACATTCTCTGATGTGGATGTAGGGTTAGGATGGATAACTGCTTGAACACAGCCACAAAGCTGGATGTGTTTCTTCCTTATACTGGGTATGAGCTGAAGGACAGTTGTGTGAGAAAATCTGAACACAACTGAGCAACCTGTAATCCCAGCTACTTGGGAGGCCGAGGCAAGAAGATTGCAAATTGGAGGCCACTGGGCCACTTAGAAGATTATATCTCAAAATAAAATGCGTTGAGGATGTAGCTCAGGGGTCCCTGGGTTCAATCTCCCATAGCATTTCAAAAAGGAAGGGAAGAAAATTGGAGAGATTTTGAGGTATTTAAAAAAATTTTTTTAACATTTGTGCCACTCAGCACATATATTTCATCTTGATACTGACTTTTTTAAATGAAGTTTTTTTGTTTTTGTCTCTTCATATTGGTAGCACATACAGTTTTAGACAGATAAATGGTTATCCAACTTCAGCAAGCATCAGAAACATCTAGCAGGCTTGTTAACATGTGCTTGCTGGCCCTACCCCAGAGCATCTGTGGTCTGAGGTGAGACTTGGCCTTCCTAACAGATTGCCAGGTGCTGCTCCTGTCTGAGGACACACATTGCCAATACTGGAACAATCCATTTTATCAAGTAACACTCAAATGGAAGCACCTTATGTGTGAAAGTGACAAATTAGGTTTATGGTCCAACCCTTTACACTGTACCAGACCTTAGATAGGATGCTAGGGCCAAAGACATGGGAGGAAGGTCCTTCTCACAGAGCCATGCACTGCACAGCAGTGAACATGGTGCAAACAGTGAAAATATAGCCAGAAGGGTGGTGGTACAAGGAATGGTGGGCGGTGTAGTGGTCAGAATGTCTTTAATTCTGTTTGTTTGCCCCTCTGCAGTGAAGAACAATCTCGGCTGGCAGCGAGAAAGTATGCTCGTGTGGTTCAGAAGCTGGGCTTCCCTGCCAGGTTCCTCGATTTTAAAATTCAGAACATGGTTGGAAGCTGTGACGTGAGGTTTTCCATCAGGTTGGAGGGTCTGGTGCTTACTCACCAGCAGTTCAGCAGGTATGAGTTAGCAAGCTCAGCTCCGTGTTATACAGTATTGAAGTTACACTATGGGCTGCTTGTATAGGGTATTTTCAAGAAAATGTGATTAACTTAGAACAAATAATGGTGGAGGGACAGTAGATCAGAGGGCTGTGTTGCGGTGCCTGGGGCTTCACCCATTCCTCCATGGCTTGTCTTTTACAGTTGTGGTGCTCATACCTCACTTGCATAGCAGTCTGGAGAGCTTACTAAGCCCACACTCCTGGTGGGGCTGTTCACCAGAGACCTTGCTTGTATTTGCAGTCCTGCAAAGTTCACTCATGATACTGGTGCTTCTGGCTGACTAGAGGCTCCTGTGTTGAGGCCCACTGATCTACAGACTTATAAAATAGGGACCAATGACCTTGGCGATAGCAAGAAGGGATGGATGTGCCATGGGTTGGGTGGTAGGAAGCAGCTGACAGTGAGTGAGAGGAGATAGGGCTGGAGAGATGATGGAAGAACAGCTGTAGCTTTTCCTGTGAGCGTGATCCTATCTAGTTGTCTTGTTTTGTTGATGGGGGATCTTCCTGTGGGTGTAGCTCTAGTCCTACCACAAGGTCATTTTTGGTACATTCCTCTTCCTCAGGAGCACCTCTACAGTGCACAGCTGCTTCAGTAACTTCCCTCCACACAGCCAGTGCACTCCCTGTCTGGGGCTGTCCTCCCGCTGTGGTCTTGAAGGACAACAGTGCAGGGGGCTGAGGGAAGATTACCAAATCCCTGCACTCCCAGGGATGTGTGTGTGTTGGCCCAGGCACCTGACTCAATCCAGAATCATGTTGTAACCATTATGGAAATCAGTATGCAGATTTCTCAGAAAACTAAAACAAGAAATTTTAATTAACTCAGCTAGACCCCCTCTTGCCTGTTAGATCGTATTAGATTTTGTTTTGCATTGTTGATTTCATTGCTCTTTCTAGGACATCCTTAACCATTTTTTGGAGTGCTGACTTGGTGCTCATGAATTTCTTGAGGTCTCTTTGTCATGGAAATACCTTATTTCTCATCAATTTTAAAAGAAACTTTTGTACGATATATAAATCTAGGTTGGAAGTTATCTCTTAGGGCTTGAAATACTTCATTCCAACTCCTTTGACCTTTAAGGTTTGTGTTGAGTATGCTGCAGTTCTAATGGGTTTACTTTCATAAACAATTTGTTGCTTTTCTCTAACTACTTTTAAGATTCTGTCCCTGTGTTGGACTTCTGGTATTGACTGTGATGTGACATGAAGAGCTTCTCTTTTGAATGTGGACATTTGGAGTTCTATGTGCATCACTTATCCATATGTTTAATTATTTCCAAATATTTGAAAGTTTTCTGCTGTCATTTCTGTAAACAAAATTTTATACCATTTGTGTTGCCTTCTGATTTTCCACTTATTCCAGTGAATCAGATTGGTGCTTTTTATACAGTAAGACCCTGACTTATGAATATTGGAGCTGTGAACTTTTACAGAGGCAAACAGACCTCGTGTTATGAACATTCATAGATGTGAACAAATCAGAGTAACTCACATGTCTGGTGGATGCTGTCACAGCTGTGCTGCTGTGTGCTCACTGTGCAGTGTGATAGTGTATCATGGTACAGAGCTCAGTCAGAGCCCAGGACATCTGGAAGCAAAAGGATAAGCAGTGATGCTGTGGAAGGGACTGCTAGGAAAGCAGTAACCATGGAAACAAAGGTGAAAATAGTTTATTTACAGTTGTACTGCACTGTACCACCAATTTAAGGTAATTATAAAAGTAAAAATTTATGTACAGTATTTTTGTTGTGTGTTTGATTTTTTTAGGCTTTACATGTTTGTGTCAAAGATGTATAAGACTTTGTCAGACTTTTTTTTTTTTTTTTTTTTTTTTTTTTTTTTTTTTTTTTTTTTTTTTTTTTTTTTTTTTTTTTTTGCGGCACCGGGGCTTGAACTCATAACCTTGTGCCTACCAGACAGGCGCTTAAGTCACTGAGCCAAACTCCCGGCTCTGGGTTTTTAAGGCAGGGTCGCACTGTGCAGCTCAGGCCGGCCTTGCACTCATGTTGTAGCCCAAGCCGGCCTTGAACTCACAACGCTCCTCCTACCTCAGCCTCCCAAGTGCTGGGATTAAAGGCGTGCGCCACCACACCTGGCGACTTTGTCAGACTTAAAAATGAATTTGACTTACAAACATTCTCCCAGAATGGAACTTGTTCATGTCAGGAGCTTACTGTATTATTATTTGTTTGTTTGTTTGTTTGTACCTGGGATCGAACTCACAACCTTGCACTTGCTAAACCCCCAGCAACTTACTGTATTATGTAGCAACTGTTGGATTCATTTTTCATGTTGTCTTGTTGTTTTTAAGGTATCACTAAGTAAGTGGTCTTTAACAGCGTCTCTGTCTTCTAATTCTGACATTCTGTCTTCACATTGGTCACTTCTGCTGCCCATACTTTAAGTATAGTTTTTAATCTTCTGGATTTCTGTTTGGAAGCTTTTCATGGACTAACATTCTTTGCTCAACTGGTCATGTTTTTGTAACACTTTTTAGCTCAGCTAGCTTTTGTTAGTGTCTTCTGTAAGCTCCCTGATTGATTTATTACCTTCATAATCTGATTAGTTATATTTTCTGTGAGCCTGCTGAGTACCTCACTAATCTGTTTTTAAATCTGTTACCCTCTCACATATAGTCTATGTAGCTTTTGCTTTTCCCCCTCATTGCCCCATGCCTCAGCTCTAGAGAAGTTAGATGTTTGGGGAGGAATTTTGTTGCCTTGTCTTCTCATGCTTCTACTGTTTTTGCTTTTAGAGACAGGGTCTTGCTATGTAGTTCAGGCTGGCCTCAAACTCATGGCTATCCTCCTGCCTCAGCACTGTGCCACTGAGCTATACACCCCCATCTCTATTTGTTTTTTGGTTTTGTTTTTGTTTTGTGCTTAGATTTTCAATTGCTTATAGTGGAAAGACTTGCTAGTACAGTGGTGCTATGGTTCATGAACTTAACTCATTCCACGATTCTGCTCATAAACTGAATTCGTCATGAACCAAATCAAATTTGCCCATAAAGTTCAGTGTAAATAAGGTTAATCTGTTCTGAACTATATGTATTTCCTAATCACAATAATATGAAGCAAAGTATAATACAGTATGAAGAGAGAAAGAACACTAACCTTTCTTGAGGTGACTTCTGGTGTGGAAGACAGCAAGATGGTTGGGGAGGAGACTTTTTTGGAGGGAGAGGCCCCCTTCATAAGGACATTGAGGTCTCTTTCAGCGGTTTCCTCTCTTTTTTTTTCTCTTAGCTGTAAGATCAATTTTGATGAAAAATCTGCCTACCATCACTTGCTTTTTCCTGTGCTACATAACCCTCAGGAAATGAGAGACCATGTTAGCATTCATCAGATTCAACACTTCATTCATTATACTTATGTTGAGGTAGTGCTTCTCAAAGAAATCCTGGCATTCATTCCCTTTTTCCATAATGGGTTTTATCACATCACAGCTAACCTCCTCCCTGTCTTCCTCTTCCTTACTGGTTGTTTCTCAACAAGCACCTTCTGCTGCTCACCCTGGAGCTCAACAAGTTCTTTCCTCATCAGCTCCTCATTATAGTCCTTGCCACGACCCATGTGGCTCCTAAGGTTCTTGGGGTGAAGGACCGTGGGAGGATGAAAAAAATAAAGAAGAGACAAAGCTGGGGTCAGGTGGAGCCCTTATCCTCCTAATGGGAGGAAAGTACTGCTCAACCAATGCAGCATGTTTACTTATGTACTGGGAGGGATGACATCAATTTCAGCCCCTCTGCTTAGCAACCCATTGCTTGGATTGTCTAGGAGCTTGGTGTTTTTCTGGGCTGTAGCAACTTCTTCACTTGGTTGACCCAGGCACTCTTTGTTTTTTGGTAGGGTCATGTCTGGGTCATGCCCTAGATCAATTTCCAGCTTCAGCAGCTCCCCAGATCTCCATCTCTTTTGTTTTGTTGCTGCACAGGATGGGCGGTCAGTTGAAGTTGGAGGAGCTGTGTTGGAGAGCTCTGTACAAGATCTTTTTATTTTAAGTGCAGTCCAAAGATTTTAAGTCCCTGCATTCCACAATTGAAACCCTGTGCAGTCCATTAATCCATAACAGTAGTCAGCTACCAGTGTAGCTGGCAATTGTCAAAAGGTGTTAGTGATTTTGAGTTTCTTTTATAACATATTACTTTATCATTGTTTTATGTACCTCTAGTAATTGTACATTTTCTACAGAATATTCAAGACTAGGTTAAAGTGAGAACTGTTTTAAAAACAATCAGTTTTTTGCTTATTTATCAAGGTCAGTTAAGTCTCCTCAAGAAATGCCTTGGAACCCTACATATCACCTCTTAGTTCTTGTCAGTGTCAGCCGTTCAGATGAGTCATGGCCATTGCTTGACCAAGTTGGTTTCTGTGAAAGCCTGGGAGAATTTTTTTTCCTGGTGACTCTCTTTAGGCACACCACACACCGATGATCACTTTCCTCTGTGGTCTTATAGTCTCCTTGATCAGAAGACCAGGGCCTCTCTGAGTATCGGATGTCACAGCAGAGGTTCTCTAATGTCTTGGGTCCTCACTGACCTTGGAGGGCTAGGGCCAAAATATTGGCTATCCTCTTAGCTCATCTATCTCTCTAATTGTTGGTCTCTAAACCTTAGTTGTTGAACATCCAGAAGAAAAGATCGCTAACAGTACAATGTAGTAGAGAGAAAGTATAACAATATCATCTTATCTAAATACCAAATATCTTAGAACATAAAATAGAAAACCATTATTTTTTAACAACTATGGATGTTTTAACATTTGAATACCTATAGAATGTTAACAGCTACATATTTTACACAGAAAATTAGAAATCAAAACCATACCTAATGTTATAACATAACAATCATGATGACATTTTTAAACACACTTGAATTTGCATTTTTCAACATAAGATAACCTCTTTTTGGTCAATCATCCCTACCTGATACATGAAAGCTTTTACCTAACTTATTGACCTTTAGTGGGATGTATATTGCATAAGTTTTTGTTTAAGGCAGAGATCTGAAACTGACACAAAAGTTTGTCAGCATAAACAATCTGTCTTACATTTTTGTACTTCTGGAGGCATGAATAAATAAATATATCGTAAGGGTAATAGCAATCTATTGTAGCCATATGAAATCTTTGTATGGACATTCTTAAATCAAAAACCTTATTGTATTATTTCTTTTGATGATGGCCAATGTGAACATATTACAATAATATTTTATAGAACTTTAGTTGGGATGGCTCCCATAAGGCTATGGAGATCACTGGGGCCTCCAATCAATGAACAAGAACTGGTTAGAAATGTTACCAGGCAGCTTTTTTCTTATTCGTCAAATGGAATCCTCTCCAATAATCTTCCCTGTAAGGGATTTTGTTTACTCATCCTAATAATTTTTGATGACTTATGAAAAGCCCAATTATAACATTTAACACTTTTTTTGAATGAGAGATTCTCAAGTCCATATTAAACAACAATATATATTACATTTACATAACCAATTTTAGCATCATTTTGACTAGCTGGGAATCCAAGTAGAAGCATTTTTTTAAAATCTATGATCCAAAGTAAACTTTGATTAAATGATCCAAAAATGTAAAAAAGGAGAAAAATTGTTGAGCTCAAAATAAAAGGAACAGCTGCTTACAGAATGGACAAATGGACAAACATGAACAGAAAATCTGTACAGATTTGAACAGCCATAGAAACAAGCACAGAGTTGTTGGTGTCCACAAGAACTCTTTAAGTTCCCGGGGCTATTTCACACCCCTCTGCTGAACTAGCTCACTTCTTACATCCCATGTTCTCGGGGTTGAAACATCTGTCACCTCCAGCACTCCATGCCCTCAGGGCATTTCTTAGGCACTCTGTGCCACTTGGGCACTCCTGTATGGGCACTTGTGCTTTTGGCTCCACACATGTGAACGATCACTAGCTCAGCAACTACCGACAACAGTTTAACAGACTGCACAAACACAGATACACAGGCAGACTGACAAAACAACTTACACAATCAGAGTGCACTCAAATATATTTTAACCAAATTGAATTACACTAATTTTTTACAAATGTAGAATTTGTAATTTTAAATAGACCAGTCAGATTTGTAGTAAGTCAATTAACAGAAATCTCTTATAAAAGAATTTGGAAAGGACAAAATCTTATCTATAATTGACATATATTTTTATCATAGGACTTAGCATACACTCTTTATCTATTTAGACCTCTGGTTTTATTTTTGGTTTCCACCTCCTGGGCATCATGGGTCAATTAAGTTTGGCTCTAGCTTCATCCTTTTCTATCAGTTGTGGCATGGTCTCTGAGGCATCGCTATCATAGGACTGAGCTTCTGCTTCTTGAGAGGTGAAATCAACTCCTTTTCTGGGTTTGACTCCATGATACAGCTAGACAGCACACATTGGCGCCCAGATAGGCCATTTAGCATTTCCTGGAAAAACATAAGCATACACTCGACCCCAAATTAGCACTGGACTGGGTGTTTTTATTTTCCAGTATGAAGATCTTTCCAAAGGACTCTTTTTAGACTTTACTTAATTGATTGCTTTATCTTTCTGCTGCAATAGTTTCATCTTTATTAGAATTTAAAAATTTTAAATGGTATATATACTGCCAAGTGAAATCTATTATGAGGTGAACTCCTCCTTTTGTTTTTTAAAATTTAAATTATGAGCATGTTTAACTATTTTTAGACCTAAAGATTATAAGGAATTTTTGTGGTAAAGTCTAGGGGGAAAAACCTGCATTTTGTATTTAGGCACCTTGGGCTGTTTCTTGCTGTCAAAACATGCAGGTCATGCTCCTGATCTGACCTGGAGGCCCCGCTGTTCTTGGGATCTGAGCAATGGTGTGGTGTAAACTTTTGATGCATAAAGTGCGTGCACAGGTGATGGGAAAAACCAGTGTGACTTGGGTGCACCAGAGCCTGTCCCACTTCTCCTGAACCACGTCCTACCTTCCTGGCCCCAGGCCGAGTGCTGCAGTGCTGCCAGTGGAGTTTGCGCCTCAGCACATAGGAGGCAGGGCTGCAATCTCTGTAGTACAGGTCCCTCTTCACAAGCCAGGCCAGGCCAGCCTGCCCCAGGGAAAGTTCTCTGTGCCTTACACCATTTATTTGTACTTTTAAAGGCAAAATTCTGAAATGGTTTTAGATTCTGATGGCTAGAAATCAAATCTTGGGATGTCTCAACCATTGAAAAATGTGTCTTCCATACCTTTGTGGCTGCTATTCTAAATTGATCATAAGGCCGTGAGTTTGGCTCAGTGGCTTAAGCACCTGCCTGGCAGGTGCAAGGTTGTGAGTTCAATCCCCAGTGCCACAAAAATAAATAAATAAAATAAATAAATAAATCATAAATTTGTAACTCAGAAATAAGTCAGTTGCATGTGACAGCAAAGGCAGTCTTTATATCCCTCTAGGTTAAATCAATTTAGCACTTTTACTAGAGTGAGAAACATTGCTCACACCTGTAGATCTGTAGTTGTCACATCCAGAGGCCATGCCATAGGTCAATGGTGTTGGGCAATAATTGAAGCATTTGTTCCTGTGTCTAAAAGCCCTTTAAATGCTTTTTAATTATCAATTTGATCTCAGGGTGATCCTGCTTAATCTGTTAAACCCAATAAGTATCAGAAGATCAAAACCCTTAGATACCCTTTATCTATTTATAGATTTTCCAATTTTTGTCAAGGGAAGAATAACCAATTAAGCAATACAAGAAACTGAGGAGATTTAAACAGTGTTTTGAGTAGATTGAACCATAACCTTGATTTCCCCTTGCGGCTGAAACAACCAACATTGTTTCTTCATCTCTCTCCTCTGGGTCAAGCTCCAGGCTTAGTGGAGCTCTTTGGTTCCCTCCCCTCTTTGGGGGCCTGTGAGTATAGTGAGAGGAGCAGAAAGCAGCAGTTTCTCCCTGTTAAGTAACCTTAAAAATCTGTAGAGGGCCAGCTAGATTTGTGTTGTTGTTGTTGTTGTTGTTTTACCTAATCTAGCTCTAAACTGTTTTCCATTTCCTCCAAAGTATGTAAATTCACAATTCCTTCTTCTGGAAACAAACTCAAGAAATTTAGCAAGCTGTGTAGTGTCAGTGTATTGAAAACTAAAATTGACTTAAGCAAAAAAGACTTAAATAGACACAGAGTTACATTAATTGTGAATTTGAAACAAGTACCCCTGAAGTAAATAATTTCAAAAAACAATGAACTTTGAGAATTTACACTACCAAATATCACCCCGGCTTACTACAAAGCCATAGTGAGACAGTGATATATGCTGGACCAAGCCTATTAGCAGCTCATGAAAGCCAAATGTTGAATTTTTAGAAGTTTTAAAGTTTAGTTGTTGTTGCATTGGTTATTCGAAATTGTCTTTTGTGAGAGTATTTTGTGAACAAAAATCAGCAAACCACAAATCAGGACCACACTGCCTCCCTAACCACTAGGAGCCTTCCAGGCCAAGCAGGGCTGGGCCATCTCAGGGAAGCTGTCTGAGCTGTAGCATCCCTACTCTTTTTGCAGGGCTGTTGTAGGCCTTGCTGGAAGTTTTTCTTCTGGAACAGGTAGGCCTTCCACATCAGTTTTAAATTTACAATTGAGTGGTCCAATGATATCATCATCTACACTTTGGACAGATATTTGAAAGTTTTGTTGAAGAAACAGGTGCAGCAGCACAACTATTGGCAAAATGCCCCCTTCCCCCACCAACAAAAACAAGTAGCTTTGTTTTTTCTCTTTCATTTAGGCTGTGAACTGATGACCTGAGTCATTATAATTTGCCTCGGACTACTGGGGATTCAAAGTTTAGTAACTGGGTAGATATGTTGAAAACCCTCTATGTACTGCCCCACCGATCTGGCTTCTTTTAGCGTCAGTTGCAAGGGAGACGGAGAAAATGGTTCTATTCCCTGAGAGGTGGAAGTTCCAACCTGTGACACAGCAAAATTTGTTTGAGCCAAAAAGGCAAGATTTGCTGCTGGTGGCTCAATTAAGGTTATTTGGGTGGCTGTCATTCCATCATCTTTTCCCTGCTTGGGACTCAATTCTAAAATAGTTCCTGGAGCCAATTTCACTGAGGTTGTGTCAAGCAGCTTGTGATTATTAAGATGCTGTCTAATCCAGATCCACAGAGGAATGTAAATACTGGGATTAAGCATGCAACAAACAGTTCCTTATACATTTGTGATTCTTTCAAACATGTTTGTCCCATAATTAGACAACTGATATAATCAATATACCTCTCTCTCTCTCTCTTTTTTTTTTCTGTGGAAGGGGTTTCTCACAGGCCCATTTATAATTGGCCCTAGAGAATAAGGGAGTTTCAATGCCTCACTCTTTACACCTGATGAAGCTGATATCCATACATTCCAGTGATGACCATTGACCTATACCAATGCACTCCTTGCCCTAGTTGTGTGCACATGAGAAGTGTCCCCTTGCCCTCAATCCCTTACCCCATCTGTTTTCTGGTGCCATATGTCATGACCCATACAGCTGCTGAGGTTCTTAGAGAGAAGGACTGCAAGAGGATGAGAAAAATAAAGAAGAGACAAAGCTGGGGTCAGGTGGAGCCCTTATCCTCCTGATGGGAGGAAAGGTACTGCTCAACCAATGCAGCATGTTTATTTACGTACTGGGAAGGATGACATCAATTTCAGCCCCTCTGCCTAGCAACCCATTGCTTGGATTGTTTAGGAGCTTGGTGTTTTTCTGGGCTGTAGCAACTTCTTCACTTGGTTGACCCAGGCACTCTTTGTTTTTTGGTAGGGTCATGTCTGGGTCATGCCTTAGTTCAATTTCCAACTTCAAAGGCTCCCAACAAGTCCTCAGCAAGCTCCCCTGTGTCTGCACCATCGACATTCAGACTTATACTCTTGTCCAATCTCCTCTACTCCCTCCTTCATCAGACCCTTCAAATTCGGGTTCAGTGACACACCTGACCACAGTTTCCTCCATGCCAAATTTAAGGTCTGGCACATGACATCTTCCCAGGCTTTGTCAGTGAGGTTGATCAGTGGGGGACACTGAAATATTTCTCCTAGAACTCTGAGTCAAGGACATCTCTTCAGTGACATTAAAACATCTGGTGAAGAGCACCTTTGTGTCCAGATTCTTAAAGTTGCAGATCACTCGCTGGTTCATGGGCTACAGAAGAGGTGTCCTGTTGGGGAGAGGAACTTGAGCTTTATGAAGTCACACTTGGCATCCCTATCACCCAAGGCTATGCCTATCAGAAGGGGGCAATTTTTAGGCACTTGGTTGTCAGAAGGCTATTTCTTTTTTAAATTTTTAATTCTTTTTAATTTTAAAGAGAACAAAAGTAAAAATAACAATACAACAGAGTTCCAAAACAGCCTACTAAGGACAGTAACAATAATTAATATATTGTGTATTTTTGTCTACATAGTATTCAAAGTACAAGATATAGGCATGAAATAGTGTCCAAACCATATTAGCAAAGACTTTAACTATCTTGTGTGTGTGTGTGTGTGTGTGTGTGTATATTTTTTTTCTTTGCCTTTCCTTCCTTTCCCCTTTTCCCCATCATAGTTTTTTTAAGAGAACATGCAAAATAGAAATAAAAGTTTCAAATCAAGCTAATAGAGTAACACTAATACATTGCACTTTGTTATCTTCATAGTAGTTACTCAGAGTACAAGATATAGGTACAAAATAATACCTAGACAATATTAGCAAAAATCAGAAAGATATTTCTTAATGATGGGTGTGAAAACTTTGTGCAGCTATTCCATGAAAAATTGCATTGGCCCTCTACATGACAGGCAGCCTGGCCTTGTTTACATTCTGCTCCTTGAATGCTGAGGGATCTGGGAATGGTACACCAGTAGCGGCTTAATTTCAGATTGGTGCCTGCGTCTGCACAGAACAAAAGGGTCAACCTGTCCTTCATGGGCTGTGCCCCGGCAGTACCTTTTCATCCTGCGTGGTGTAGGTTCTGTTCAGCAGCTTCCAGAAGAGCCCTGCTTCATCACAATTGTTGAATGATGTGCCCTTCTACCTTCATGAATTTTTGTCTAACTCTGTCTGCAGCGGCTTTCTCAGAACAGGAAGCCTCCCCATGTCATATCACATTGTGCATGCCACTTCTCCTGTGGAATTTACCAAACCACCCTCAGCTGACTCTAAATTCATCACTTGTTGCACATGTAGGGGGTTTTCTTGCAGTAAATTCTCTGCAATTTCCTGGCCTTTTCACAGATCTTAGCCTCACTGATGCTATCACCTGCCAGCTGTTTCTCATTCAACCACACTGACAAAAGTTTTCCACCTCCTCCAGCACTTATGTCCTCTGCTTGGTTAAGATCATTACTCCTTCTGTCACCTCAGCTCCTTGATGGCATCTTTGCTCTTCCAAATAGTTGCAATTGTCAACTTTGCCATCTTCTACTCTAAGACCAGATCAGACACACGAATATCATAGTCATGCTTTTCTACAATTTCCTCCTTCAATTCAATGGTTATTTTCTTCAAAACCATCTTACCATTCTTGCTCTGCACATTCTTGTAACCTTCATTACTGCTCTGCACTTCCTTTTTACCACCATACTTGTTCTGTACTTTCTTTGGCACCTGCTGGATTGAATAATACTGTACAGTACTGTATGTGCTAAAAAAAACACCCAAAAATCTTCACAGCAGGTGTGCAAGGTCTGTGTGTGACCACAATATCAACTAGAGGAAGCTATGACCATGTGTCAGAGTGGGGAAGATGGCTCTGATCATGTGTCACCTGATGTGGAATTTGGAAATGGAAGCAAACCATTGCTGAATGCTTCTGTCAGCGAACTGAATTGTTTGTGGATGGAAGCCTTCATGAACTGAGGCATTACTGTATAGAGATCTCATTAGTGTGCATTTCAGCGTGTGCTAAGGGTGTGTCCCTTTGCCTTTGTCCCAAGGTCTGGTCACTTTTGTTAGTATGGGAGGGAATATGAAATGCCATTGGCCCAGCACCCAACACTCCAGGAATGGACCACAGTATTTTAATGTCATGAAGGTAATTGAGGCATTAGCATACAGAGAAAACCTATTAATAGCAATGATTATGCATCTTGGGCAATATCACTGCACAGTATTATTCAATCCAGCAGGTGCCAGTAGAATTGTCCAAGACAAACTAGATATTGACATACCATAAAAACCAATAATGAGCCGGGTGCTTAGCTCAGCAGCATAAGCACCTGCCTGGCAAGCTCGAGGTCACAAGTTTGATCCCTGGTACAAAAAAATAAGTCAATAATGTACCACCCTTAACTTTAGAAAAGAAACCTACAATTATAGAATAAACTCTAAGGTAAACCAAATATTGACATACAGCAAATATCTACAAAATGTAATAAGTATACCTCTACTAATGATAGAAAATAATTCAACACTAGTTAATAGAGCTAACTGTCTGAAGAGTAATAAAGCTTAATAACTATACTGATTATAAAGATACAGGGTTTTGGGATGTAGGAGAATGCAAAAAGAAAAATTTGGGAAATTAAGCAAGAGGAGATGAAAGAAAAGGGAGGCAAGATCCTGTTATAGAGTAGAATGATATTTGTAGAAGTAGATAAAGCATGGCAGAAAAAAATGGAGAACTAGAAGGAAATAGAAAAGGAGAAAAATAATACAGAGAGTAAAAGTAGAAAAAAAAAGAAAAAAGTAAGAAAAAGAAGAAAAAACAAAGAAAATAAGTACGAAAAAACAAAGAAAATAAGTACAAAAAATTGTTTTTCTTTGTATTTTTGAGTGAGTGGTTTCCTTCTAGGAGCCATAGTTTTGGAGTCCAGAAAGTCTGTTTTCTCTGCCTAACCTTACATCTTGTGGGTTTGTGAGGTGTGCACCCTATTCCAGAGGCTGTGGCAACATTCATACTGAGACATGTTCTTGCTCATGTGGTTGTGAGGTAGTGGAAGCAGTGAGACCTTAGATCTGTGTTGGATATAGGCATCAGGACAGGGGCTTGAGTATTTAATGTCAGCAGGCACTTTCAGACTCGCCTGTTTCTGAGCATGACTCAAGCTGGTTCTGGCTTCTCATCATAGGAGTGTGGAGGGTGGGCCATTTGGGCCCATGTCCATCCTGCCTTGAGTTTTTATTTTTCAGGAGATCTCACTCTAGCGTATTCCCTGTCTATGGCTGTCCCTTGTGACTGTGTCTCACCCAGTCACTATGGGAGGCAAAAACTGGGAAGCCCTGAAGTTAAATTGTCTTTTAGTTGTTCTGAATCACAGATTTAAATAATAACCCTTTCCCATAATGGTGCCTTATCAAGTACTCTTGGCAGGATGGTGGGAACCTGCGATTTATCTCTCTTTGGGTGTTCACATAGTGTGGAAGGAGTACCATGGGAACAAAACCCCATGCTCTGTACTTCTCAAAGCCTGTTGACTCTGCTGCTGTTTTTCCCTGGATCCTCCACCCATGGGAGCTTACTTTGTCCTTATCCCTTCCCTGTGAACTGCAAGTGCTGGGGAGAGAGTTCAAATTGCTTCCTTCTTTTCTCTGCATTGTGTACTTCCTTTCCAACTTTTGTAGCTTCTAATTTTTTTTTCCTGTCGGTTTCAGATTTCTGGTGGTCTGTGTATGGTTTGATCCTGTGTCCCCACAAGTTCTCATGTAATCTGGATGGGGCTGAGTCTGGTGTTTGTGATTGGTTTGTTGTCTGGCACTGGGATTGGCAATGTGAGTGCTGCACCCGCCCAGGGGTGGAGTCAACATACAGTGTAAGGGTGAGAGGAAGGCATGTTTTCAGTCTCTCTCAGTGGTTTGCCTTGCTGTTTGGCGGCTGCCATGAATGGCTGCCCAACCATGCCATGCTTTCTTGGAGCCAACTAAGTATGGACTGAAACCCCTGAGAACTGTAAGAAATAAATCTTTCCTTCCCTAATTTTGGGCATCAGGTATTTTGTCTCAGCAATGAGTGAAATGTAACTAAGACAGTATGCTTGTGTTTTTTTTTTCTTTGATAAGTTATTTCCAGTCTGAATTTCAGATCTAGGTGAGGCTAAATTTTGCTGCCAAACACTACTCTGCCATTTTCTTTTTTCCCCTGCTACAGCATTTTTTAAAAGCCTGAGATCACTGTGGAGCTTTGTCTCTGTCCCATGAAAAATATACTGCCTCTTTTGTCATCTTTTTTCTTCTTCAATTGTGAGATAATTTATAGATTTATAGTAAATTCTCCATTTATTAAAAAAATGTTTTTGTCTTTCTGTGATAGGGTCTTGCTATGCAGTTCAGGCTGGACTTGAACTCACTTTGTAACCCAGGCTGGCCTCAAATTCACAGCAATCTTCCTGTCTCAGCCTCCTGAGGCTGGGATTACAGGCATGCACCACCATGCCTGGCTGTAAATCCTTCATTTTTAAGGTAAGCCATATTACCTTGTAGACTTTCAAGTCATAGGCCTTCAGTGTACCTTTCTTGAAACCAATTTTTGTTGGTCATAAAAGGCTGTGTCTGCCTGTAAGCTGTATGTCTACATCACACTTCACATTCCCTTTCTGGCCACTTAGAGATCTAAAATAATGAGTGTAGTTTTTCCTATTTTTCTTCTTTTAACCAGCAGTGTATTTTTTTATAATGCAGATTAAAGGGCAGAGTAGAAGTGTTCCTTGAAGCCATTTGAAACTTCTGAAATTTGCCAGTAGTTCTCCATAAAACCTCATCAGTTGCACAATATCAGCCACCTGCACTAAACTTTTCCAGTTTTGTGTTCCTTATGGGCCAGTTTTATAATGTCAGTCATCTTTTTTTATTTGACCAGGGCATTTTGTTTTGCCTTAGCTGTCTCTTTTTAGTCTTGTTTTTGCCTCTCCTGAACAATCTCCATCTGATTTTCATCCTCAGGTTATGAATTGTAACACTAGTAGGAGTATTCTTGACATTGGGGGATTTTAAGAATGCCTGTTTCCCAGCACAAAAAGATCTTTTTAATTGTCTGTGGATCTGTGGGAAACACAACATACATTGGCTATAAGTATCAATTTTGTGTTATGTTAACAGCTGAAGTTCATTTAATTCCCCAGGTCCTGTGTATCAGCATCTAAGGATCTCTATTATTACTGGGAACCATTTCTTGTCAATTTTTCTGTGCCATAATCATCCTCACAGTTTTCTATGAACATTTCCCCTCTTTTTTTTCAATTTTTTAATTCAAAAATATATTGCTAAATATTTGTTAAAACTGGGTGTGGCAGTACATATCTGTAATCCCAGTACTTAGGAGGCTGAGGCAGGAGGATTGCTGTCTAGTTACATAGTGAGTTCAAGGCCAGCCTGAACTACATTAAGACCCTGTCTTAAAAGATGAATATTTGTTAAATGAGTAAACCCAAAAAGGCACAGTGGTATCTGCCTGAAATCCCAGCACTCTGGGAGGCTAAGGCAGAAGGATCAAAAGTTTGAGCCCAATCTGAGAAATTTAGGAAGACCCCCAAAAAATGAGTGGGCAGTAACTCATTCTGAAGATAGCTCATTCATTCCCCAGTAGCACACACACAAAATCTAGGTGACTACTAGGTAGCAGATGCTACTTGCAAGCTATATGGTCAAGGCTCTGGTCAAAAGGAAAGCCAGACATATTAATGATAATGAATAAACAGGCCCTTTAGGGTATTGGGGGACCCCAAGCAGGGTGCCTAATGGAATTGAGGGTGGGGAGAGGTCAAGGACTACTTTTGGGGGTGAGAGCTGAAGAATGAGTCAAAGTTGGGTTGACCAAAATATTGGGAGGTGTTTGATACATTCAGTATCTCTGAGATGTTCTCTATCCTTAACCAAAGCTGCTCCTTTACTTTGCCTCAACCTTCCTTAATCAGTTCAGTATTCTGGTTACCTTAAAATCAGCATTTTGAAAGCAAATGCTGTTCACTCTCATTTTCAAACCAAAGTCCTTCCTTTTCTCTGTTTTACTGTCCTAAGATTCAGATTGAAGATCAGATCAAACAAAAGTCTTCTGTCCCCTACAACTGCTATTTCCCTGGCCTGCTGGATCTTCTGGGGCTCCCATCAGTACTGCAAAGTGGACAGGAGTCTTGGTGGGCCTCTCATAAAGGCTGCATGCTAGTGCAGGAAAGCGGGTAAACCTACACTAGACCTGTATCCTTCAGGAGGTCACCTCACAACGTTGACACACAGGCTTCACGCATTGCAGATCCAAACAGATCTCCCATGTCATTTGGACTCACCCTTTTAGTGCAAAGATTCATATGCATTGTTGTTTTCCATCTTTCAGATTCCTTCTCTTCCTTCTCTCCATTCTGTTAGCCAATGTTTGAGACTGGTTTTATTTCAATAGCCTTCTCTCGCCTCCTGCCTTCATTATGGGAGTCTCTTGAGCCTCTTCAGCAATCTGTCCTTCTGAGTTGGACAGTGGAGAAGTAGTTCTTTAGCTCCATCATCCTTTGCTCTGTGGAGAAGCCAGCTTACATTTAGGAGTGAACACCGATAAATTACTGTTTAGAGGAACAAATTCTAAATTTTACAATCTTGGAAAAGTTTAGTTGTCTTTCTTCGTACAAGATGTGATAAAAACTATGGTGAATCTTTTAGTTAAAAATAAACCTGATTTACGTATTTTGAAATTTTGTTTTATTGCTTTTTTCTCTTTGAAATAAAATGGATTTGAGACAAAAACGAGACAGTTATTACAGTGGAAGACACATTGCCACTCATCTCTCTCCAGTGTCCCCATGCATGTGGAACATACTTATTCATTCTTTCTTGTCACTTTCTGAAGCCTTTCTGGAAATTGTCTTTTATAAGTATCTTTTTGGGTTGCTTTGATGTCCTGAATCAATGCAAAACATTTGCAGCAATTTCTGTCAAATAAAAACATCTGGAACTGTGCAGCTTCTGACTGTTCCCTAAAATTAAAATGCATGAAGGATAAATGCTTTAAATTGACTGAGAACATTGACTCAACCACAACAGTACAGCTAAGGACACCCTGAAAAAGGATTTCAGAAAGAGACAAGAACAATGGGTAAGTGTATTTGAAGTTAAGGAGAGGATTTAGAAGGGGATTAATGACAGTGTCTTTTACCTGTAGTAAAACATTCTAAGTTTTATACTTTACAGATACATAATGTTTATGTACATTTACATTTTATACCTAACTGCATTTTTCAATCATACCTCATGGCAAATGTTCAAAGACAGATGGCTGTCATCTAGAATTTTTTTTAGGTTCTATCTGCTAAAAATGTTTAACAACTTATAAATGCTTACAAAATATATTTTGGAAAATCTCAAAAACATGTTTATATTGGCAGGGTTTTTGATCAAAGATGGAGAACATTATGCCAGCAAGATCATAATACATCAAATCTGATGACCAAGGCTACCTCAGTTTCTAGTAGGCTAGAATGACCTGCAAATCAAAACTATTATAACTAAAAATTCTATTCTTGACTGCCATCAAGTCTGCACTCAGAGCTGGGAATGTAACTTAGTGAAGAGTGGTATGAGGCTCTAGGTTCCATGCCAAGCAATAAGTGATAAATATCTACTCTCAGCACTACTGTTCATCAAGGTAGCTAGAAGGGTTTTTATAACATAGTACTTATTTATAACCATTATGAGATGCAGTTTTTATATACTGGGTCTTGAGTTTTGGAAAAATAGATGAATAGTGCTATTTTTTAACTTTTTACTTTTCTATCTTAATAGTTATGAACCTGAATTGTTTCCTGGTCTTATTTATAGAATGGTAAAACCACGAATTGTGTTGCTTATCTTTGTATCTGGAAAAGTTGTATTGACAGGTAAGTTCTAAGATTTATTTATTTATTTTAATTTTCATAAAATTCAATAGCTATGTGCTTTGCTTTTCCTTTTAAACAGCATTGCTCACTATTAGGTAGTAACATTCTTGCTATTGTATAATACTGGAAAAATGAAAAGCCCAATTCTTGAAACATTTTATGTTATTTTCATACACACACACCCACACAGGCACCTTACATCCTGCCTTTTTATTAACCAATATAAATAACACATACAACCTGATTGTTGGACTCTCACATGAAGGCTTTCTGTGGCTGAACAGTGTTGAAAGGGGTCTGCAGAACTTTTCTGCCCAAGGCTCTGTGGGCCACTGGGTTTGTACCTGTACTTCTGCTGAGCAGAGACAGCCGTGGATGTCACATGGAGGAGTGGGTGCCAAAGTGTGAATTTTTATGTCACATAATAGTTTTTTTTTTAATCCCCTTCCACCGCTTAAAAATATAAAAAAAATCTTGGCTTAAAGGTTGATAAAAATAGTCTGCAGGCTGATTTTGGCCAGCAGGACTACAAGATATGGAATCAAACATTCTCCTATTGTCAGATTCTTGAATGTTCCTTCTTTGTTTGCTTATTATAAATGGTATAAAAATTTGGCTATGTTTACATGTGGAGAATTATTTTGTTAGTGTGGATGCTTTAGTGTGGATGCTCAGAAATGGAACTTTTGCACGCCTGTAATCCTAGGAGGCAGGGGCAGGCTCACTGCGATTTCAAGGGCAGCCTGCACTACATAACAAGACCCTGACTGAAAAAAAAAAAAAAAAAGAAAAAAATGAAACTTTTGTTTAAAGACATGACTGCTTCTGAGGTTTTTAGTTTCAATTGCCAAATTCTTTTAAGGAGATATACGATTCTCCTATATCCTGTGTCTCAGCAATGTATCTAAACATCTTTTACCAAACCCTCAGCAGCACTAAAAATGGTATCAAAGAAAAATTTTTAAGTTATGTAAGTGGAAATGATTTCATTGTGTTAACAGCATTGATAATCAGAAACAGAAGCTGATGGCCAGGGGTGGTGGTGTACACATGTGATTTCAGCACCCTGGGAGATGCGACTTGAGGGTCCCATGTTTGAACCCAGCCTGGGCAACTTGGTGTTCTAATGAGAACAGGTATCAAAATACAAGATAAACACAGGTGGGGATTAGACAAGAAGAGAATAGGAGGAAGGAGACGGGGGAAATAAGAATGGGTAATAAGGGTGATGGAGATAAGCAAAAATATGCATACTGACATCTCCCCTCAAATATGAAATTGGGGGATAAAGCAAGGGGGTGACAGCTGCATGTGTGTGAAAATGATCAAAGTATGTTATGTGTATATCCAAATCTGCCAGAATGAAACTGTTTATCTGTATAATCAATAAAAAAGTAGAAAAAAGGAGTGAACCCATATGTTTGGAATACATCTCTGTGTGAAGGTCCAGTGTACACTGCCCCCCCAAAAGATTATAAATTGATCATTTTTCAATATATCCAATAAGCATTTCATCTTTCTCTCTTTTTGTTTGTTTTTTGAGACAGAGACTTACTATGTAGCCCAGGCTGGTTTGGAATGCTCAGTGATCCTCCTGCCTCCAAAGTGGCAGGATTACAGATGTGTGCCACCACACCCAGTTTAGCATTTTATCTCTTGTAAACAGTATATAAATAATGTATCCTTTTCTCTACTTAGTTTTTATTACTTTTTTCACCTAGGGGTTTGTATGAGTTCACCATAATCTTGTTTTTTGGAACCAGGTTTCACTATGCAGTCCAGGCTGACCTTGAACTCACTTTGTAGCCCAGGCTGGCCTGGAACTCTGATCCTCCTGCCTCAGCATCCCAAGTGCTGGGATTATGGGCACGTGCCACCACAACTGGCCATTTTCCTCTTTTCTACCAAAATGAATGCCAACTTAATATGGCATCAGCCAAACTGATCTCCAGTCCCACTCCAGATAACCAGCCAACCCAACAAACATGTTCCTGTCCTTCTCATTAACTTGTGGTAATTTCTTTTGTCATTTGTTTGTTGGCTTACTGCAATATTAAGAGATTGAAACCAAGGTCTTGTCCATAACACGAGGACTCTACCACTGAGCTACACCCCCAGCCCTTTCTAAATTTTATTTTCAGACAAGATCTCATTAAATTTCCCAGACTTGGGGCTGGGGTTTTAGTGCAATGGCATAAGCACTTGCCTGGCAATTGCAAAGTCATGAGTTTGATGCCTGGTACAAAAAAAAAAAAAAAATCCCAGACTTGTCTCAAATCTGTGATTCTCCTGCCTTTGCTTCCTGAGTAGCTGTGATTACAGGCCTGTGCCACCTTGCTGTCTTATTGTATGTTTCTTTAAATATCCTTAATTCAGATCAGCTTTCCCACTTACCCTAAATTAAAAAACAAAGATCCTCAGGTACACATTGGCTAGGTTTTTCTTCACTGTAGGACTAAGGATTGAACCCAGGGCCTTGCACATGCTAGGTAAGTGCTCCACTATTGACCACTGAGCTACATCATCTCCTAGTCCTTTTTGAGACAGAATATTGCTGAATTGCCCCAGCTTGTCTCAAACATGCAATCGTCCTGCCTCAGCTGGAAGTGTCATATCACAAAAGCAAAAATATCATTAACATGGAATACTGAAGACCATAGAAATACAGTACCCTTAAGTTTGTTAAGCACTGTCCTGGCTGGGGGTCGAAAGAGGTGCTTTGGCAGGTGAGATTTCCAAGGAAAAGAATGCACTCGAGGCAGACATTGGTTCAAAAGGCAGGCAGCAGCAAGAGAACAGCCTGTGTCTTTACTGTTTAACTCATATGCAAGTGGTTATCTTTTTTTTTCTTCTGCTTCTTGGTACCTAAGATTGAACTTACAACCTCATACCTGCCAGGCAGGCACTTATGCCACTGAGCTAAATCCCAGGCACAAGTGGTTATCTCGTATTTGCCTTCTTCCATGTTGGCTGAATTAGCACATGTATAGCTAATCATCCTTAACTGTTTCCCAGTCTGTGCCTGTGCCTGCGCCTGAGCTAGACAGCTGGTCGTGTCCTCAAAGCTGGTGAGAGGTGTCCTTACTTGCCCCCTCAGTTTTGAAACTTGAAGCAGTCTGTCTGGAGTGGTTCACCAAAGTGCATAAAGTAGACTAATATAAATTTCTTCGTTCCTGTGAGATGTGGATGACCACTTTTGTGAAGAAGGGATGAAATGTTTCAACTGAAGCTCAAATTCTGCCTCTGTTAAGTTGGTCAAGGCTGGGGATGTGGCATAATGTGAGGTTCAATCCTCAGTACTGTCAATGAAGAAAACTGCAAGACATGTGATGACTACTCATCCTGGTTTCCACCTGTTTAAGCCATATTGTCTGAAATTACTTTACCTAGAGGTTCGTACTTAACTTTTGCCTCAACTTTAGAGTCAAATGGGCCTTGTTCCTTAATCTTAGGTAGCTAGATTCTTTTCATTTGCAAAGGGATTAAAACTCAGGGGCCCAATTTGGGGTACACAAACACCTCTAAATAGAAGCTGGAGGTGTTTGAGCAGGGGTCTTCTGGCATCCTGGAGGCTCACGTGTGGGCTTAGGCACCATGACAAGGACAGGTCCTTCACACATCTTCTGAAAGCAAAGTCCCAACAATGATAGATATGATCTGCCTAGAAAATAGTTAACTGTTAAAATTACAATTTTCTTTGGTGTCTGACAATAGAAAATAATGGACCCCAGCTCTTCTCCAGGCAAGCACTGTAGAATACCAGTTCTCATAGTGCAACTGGGTCAACTTCGAACCACTGTACCATATGCCAGTTGTGGAGTCTTTGAAAACATTTACACATGTAAAATTGTCCTAGTGGTCTGGGGTGCTAAAGTTGCTACCACCATGTCCAAGGCTACATCTGAATGTTTCAGTTAATTTGTCTGGGGCTGGAGTTCCACTCAGTCATGGTCCCTGATATCAAAAGGCAACAGGAAGCAGGCCAAACTGCCTGCCTTCTCACGTTTGTGCTTGTTTAACACTGGCTGGCGTGACCTTCCAGACCTCTGCTTTCCCTTAAACCACAGTGCAATTAATACCCAAGCTAGGTTCTGTTGGGGTTGATATAGGGGAACGAAACTCCCGACCTACTGTATGTCCAGTACGAGTTCATGTTCTCTAAAATCGAAGAATGAATTGTAGGAACACTGGAGGTTAAGAATAGAAATATTTACTGAGAGAAAGAAAGCTTCTGTCTGAGAGAGAGACAGAAGGGGTCCCGAGTGGGTTACCAAAGACTGTCATTTCTAGTGACTTTTATAGAGTAAAACCATGATGGGGATAAAACTGGGAACTCGCAAGGCAGAAGGGTTTGAGGTGGGACAGAACTGTGGTCAACCAATAAGATTAACTGTTCAGTAAAATTGACCAAATCAGGGACAAATGGGGAAGCGAGTCATGTAGTAAGCAAGCATTCTTATGGATCAGTGACTTTCTGTAGGGGATTGGGATGGTAACTCCTGGCTTCTTAAGATGATCCATACCTAATCCCTAATGCTTACACTTAGGGTGTGGTTGCATTTGTTTTGCCTTCTGTCTTGAGATCTGGCCCACAGCAAGAGGTGTGTGTCTCTTCCAAGGTCACAAGACATCTGGTCCTCTGTACCAGTTCCTTTGAGGGTCTAGCCCTGTCTGACTGCCTATAATATTTCTAACTAACTCAGTTGCCTGTAACAGAGTAATATATAACAAGCACCAAATATGCTAACTTTCACTTTGAAGATCATGTATACTGAGTTAACATGTGTTACACATTTATATGCCAGGCACTGTGCTAGAGACTTCTGCATGAGTCTATGAGGCTATACTTTAACTAAATAATTAGGTGTTTGGGTGTTTTTGAGATAAGATCTTGCTATGTAGTCCATGCTAGCACTCTGAAGTGCTGGGATTATAAGTGTTTACCCCCACACCTGGTTTATGAAATTGTATTTTAAACTTCAGTCTCTCCATCTATAAAATGGGAACAGTGGGGAGATTTACAAACAGCACAGAGAGAAGGTAATCAGCCTGGTATCAGGCACTGCTGTCTTCTTGCTACTGTGGTCCCCAGCTCCTTCGGTGTCTGGGCAAACAGCTGAAGGATAACAAATGCTCTCCTGGCAGTAAGTGAACAGGCACTATGGCCAAGGAGAGGCCTCTGGAGACCACCTCGTTGTTTGAATCCAGGCTCAACTATTCATCATTGGTGTGGCTTTGCGGGAATTTAAATGACCTGCTTTGGTTTTCATATTTGTAAAGTACAGGTGATCATGGAAACTAAGTATTATGAGGGAGCAGAAATCACTGCGTGGCACATGGCATAAACATTATTCTTACCCCCATGATGAAAACCTCCTCACCTAGTTGTTTCCCTCACGGAGAAAGACTGGAATTTGGCTGTGCAGTCTTGCCTCGATGGTAGGAATATAAAGTGTAAAAATGGCTTACTAACATACTTCACATGTACTTACTTCCCTCCAAAATAAAGGACTGAGAAGCCAGGTCATTTTCCTGAGGGTTCCCCTCAGTCAGCTCAATGTCAGTGGTTCTCAGATGGGCACAGTAGGAAGTGGCAGGTGGATGAGAGGCCACAGAGCATCCTTGTCATCATTCCTGCCCATGCCCTGGCCAAGAGCAAGTTGCTATATTATTGTATACTCTAGGAAGACTGCCTTGAGGGGGGTTAGTGCTATTTTTTTTTAAATATGTAAGATCGTGTGCACACAAACCTGGTATCACTTGGGAAAATGATGGCCTCAAACTCACAGCCATCATCTTGCCTCAAGCTCCCGAGTGCTGGGCATGTGCCACGATGCCCTGCCAGCAGCACTGAAGTTGATATTTTGACTAATTAAGGGTAGAGATAAACTTTCAAACCATATTGACAGTGTGTACTGGGCATATGGATTAGGTTAGCTGTAGAGGACAAAACTCCCTTATCTGGCAGGAACCCTGTTCTTAGGAAGGAGACAAATCCCATGACAGTGACACTTGGAGAACCAAGTGTAAACCATGTTTACCTGAACCAGCCATCTCACCCTCCCTAATCCTGGAATGTGTTTTCCTTTTCTTTTTTTGAGACAGGGTCTCCCTATGGAGCTCAGGCTGGCCTTGAACTCAAAGTGATCCTCCTTCTTCAGCCTCCAGAGTGCTGGGATTAGAGGTACCACCACACCTGGCCTAGAATACATTTTTCAAGGACAATAAAATGGCTTAAGATTGATAAAATGTTGTGGTCTACAAAGGCCTTCCTAAAACATCAGCTCATTAGCCTAACAACTATATGGGAAGGTTTGTTGTCTCATAGATAAGGAAACTGTATCTCAGAGGTTAGGTAATTTACTTTAAAGCTAGTTAGTGGTAGAGGTGACACTTAAACTGTATTTGATCACAAAGTCAGTCCTTTCTCCAATGTACTAGGCCATAGATTTCCACCTCAGCCACCAAGGTCTAAAGTGGTTATTATAGACTGCAGAAAGGTAGGCGAATCTGCCTCATAGGCAAGGGTTATCTAGGTGGAGACAGGTGCTACAAATTTGGGTTTTGATTATTAACAGAACTGTGGGGATAATTAAGATATTCTTATTTTTTTGTTGTTGTTTTTCTTTTCTCTTTCTCCTCCATTGTTTATATATGAGTGTGAGAGTGGCTCCTAACCTATGTGTGGGTGTGGTTCTGTTTTGTTCTTCCTTTAATCTCCCCCATCTCTTTTCCTTCAGTCTTCTGCACCAGTTTCTCCAAGTTGGTGTGATCCCCATTTGTCCTCCAACCTTACTTCTAATCTTTCTCTTCTTCTACTTCTCTATTTTCTCCTTAATCCATTTTAAATTTTAACCCTGACAGCAAAACTGACATGTTATGGACTTATTTACTGCATAGTCTTAAAATTTTGATGCTGATACTTCATTGAGGAAATGTTTGGCTAAAATGTTTAACTAAGGGTGGGGATATAGTTCAGTGATAAAGCTCTTGTGGGGTTCAATCTCCAGCATTAAAAAAATGACTAAATCGACGGAGTCCCCTCATTTAACACCCAGTTAAAAGTGTTGGTGATGCTTGGCTGTAGAGGAAGGAACATAGGAACATGGGAAACACACTCTTTTCCCACCACTGCCAGCTTATTCAGGTAAGTCCAGTTTCCTGGACCTCATTTTCCTATCACTGAAATGAGGAAATGGTATGAGGGAATACCCCTGCTGCCCTTTCGCATCTCAGTCATTTTTCTGTGACAGAACATGACCCCTGCAGTGTCCATTCCCTCTTGGGCAGTGGTGTTTCCTGATCCCCAGGGACACTGGAAGATGTCCCTTCAGTGCCGGCGCAGTGCTTGTAGGTATAGTTTATAGAGTGTTATGGAAGAAAATGAGGGGCTTGGTTATCCAGAGTGCTGGACGCCCTTTCTCAAGGAAATAGAGTGCTGGACCCGGTCTGGGTTTTGGGGCTGGGTTTTTTTGCTATCTATTTTACTTTACTCTCTCTAAAAGAAGGTGTTTCTGGAAGGCAAAACTGTCTATAATGCTAGAGCAAGTTCTTTTTTTTTTTTTTTTTTTTTTGCAGAACCAGGGTTTTTGAACTCACCTCGTGCCTGCCAGACAGGCGCTTAAGTCATTGAGCCAAACTCCCAGCCCTAGTTTTTTGAGGCAGGGTTGCACTATGTAGCTCAGGCCGTACTTGTGCTCACGTTGTAGCCCAAGCCAGCCTCGAACTCACAATGCTCCTCCTACCTCAGTCTCCCGAGCGCTGGGATTAAAGACATGCACCACCACACCCGGCTAGAGCAAGTTCTTTGATAAGTCCTTTTTTAAACTTTTAAAACATCTATTAGTATATTATGAATTTTTTTTTTTTTTTTTGGTATTTTTGAGACAGGGTCTCATTATGCAGTTCAGGCTGGCCTTGAGCTTACTTTGTAGCCCAGGCTGGTCTCCTGAACTCGCAACAATCCTCCTGCTTCAGCCTTCCGAGTGCTGGGATTATAGGCGTGTGCTACCACGCCTGGCTTTATTAGGTTTTTTTTTTTATTGCTACTGGGATCGAACTTACGACCTCATGCCTGCCAGGCAGGCGCTTAAGCCACTGAGCTAAATCCCTGGCCCCTATTAGGATATTTTTATTAGCATAATGTTTTAGTGTATATGCTGCCAAAGTGAGCACATTATTAGTATATGTTTGCAATACAAGATAAATACATTCATGGGGAGAATTGCTGTATCTATATTATATACACCTATATATTCTATATATAATTATATATATGATCTTGGTCTCTTTCACTTCCCCTTTCTCTTACCTCCCCTGTCTCCCTCATCCCCAGTCCTTTATTTATTGCTTCTCCAACTCTCTGCTTAGTTTGTCTTATATAAAACCAGTCTCTTTGGAAACTGAAACTTTAGTGCAGTGACTAAACTTTCCTGAGATTTAAAAGGGGTTTTTACTACCCCAAAGGTGCAGACTTTCTCTTACCTGTCTATACCTCATCTGCTTCCCCACCCGACATCTTTCAGGGTAGAGAACCACAAACAGTAAACTCTTGGGTCATGAGTAACTTTTTGCCCTCACTTCTCAAAAAACAAGTAAAAGGTCTTCCTCTTCAATTTTTGAAGTACTTTTGGGATTTGTTTTGTTTTTTGAGACAGGGTCTTGCTATGAAGTTCAAGTTGGCCTTAAACTCAGTGATCCTTCTGCCTCACCCTCCCAACTGCTGGGATTACAGGTGTGCACCACCTCAGGAGTCTAATATTTTAAAATCTGAGGTGTAATTCATATAACATAAATTTAACCACTTTAAAGTGAACAGTTCAAGTGGTACATTGTCTGCATTATGAATATACCACCACCACTATTTAAAACATTTATCAATGGTCCAAAATAAAACACAGCATTAGCTGGACATAATGGCACATCTGTCATCCCAGCACCCTGGCAGGCTGAGGCAGGAAAACTGTAAATTCAAAAGCAGCCTGGAAAATATAGCAACTTAGTGAGGCCCTGTCTAAAATAAAAATTAAAACCTGGCAGGGGCAAGGGGAGGGATATGGCTCAGTAGCACAGTGCCCACCTAGCAAGTGTAAGGTCCCGAGTTCGATTTACAGGAAAAAAAAAACAGAAAAAAAAAAAACTGGGGACATACCTCACTGAGAAACCCTGAGTTCAGGACCCAGTAGTGAAGGAACAGTAACAACAAAACAGGGACCTTCATCCCCAACCCCTCCCTCCACATTCTCCTCTTCTTTGCAATCCCTGAAAATAGCCATCTTGATTTTCTCTCTGTATTTACCTATTTTAGATATCATATAAATGGAATCATGACTCTTGTATCTGACTTTTTTCATTCAGCATGTTTTGGGGGTTCATCCTTGTCTGCATTTGTCTGTATTCCATTCCTTTTTATGGCCAATATTGAAGGAATATATTATAAATTTTTATTCATTTATGTGTTGTGCTAGGCCATTTATACCCTCTGGTTACTATGAACAGAGCTGCTGTGAAAGTTTATTATACTTGTTTGGGTGCCATCAGCTTTCTGGCCTCTGGGCAGGAGCAGAAGGGACAGGTCCCATGGTAACTCTGACTTCTTGACAAGCCACCTAATTCTTTTTCACATTCTGAACCATTTTACATTTCACCAGCATTGTACATGTTCTGGGGTATTATTTTTTTTCTTAAATAAAAGTATATACTTAATAGCTCACCTTTGATTCTGAATTCTGATTTCTGTCCCTTGTCACAAATCTCTTGATCTGCCTCTTGAAATTTCTCCTCCTCCATCCTGCCAGGATTAAATCTGATAGGCAGATAACCACTTTTCAGATCATTCAGTTTTGTAGTTCTGTTTTGTTCTTTGTTGTAGTACTGGGGCATTAGCCCAGGGTCTTTGCACTGAGCTGTGTCTACAGCCCTTTTTAAATTTTGAGACAGGGCTTCGCTAATCACTAAATTGCCAGGCTGGGTTTGAACTTGGAATCTTTCTGCCTCAGGGTCCCAGAGTTCTGGGATTTTAGGCATGCATCACCACACCTGGTTTCAGGAAAAATTTTAATCAAATTTAGCTGTTTTCCATATTTCCTCATGCTAACAGTTTTTACAGTCCCCTTATTAACCAACCTTCTTTGCTTCTTGCCTTCAAAATACCAGATAATCGTTTCTTGATTCATGTAGACAATTTGCCAGTCCACAGTGCCTGGCACATCCTGCTCACACTTCTGAAGGCAGAGAGAGTAGTTGGCGCTGAGAGATGGGGAGGGACTGACAATATCTCAAGTATGGAGACTGTCTCATGTTTCCCTATATGTAACTCCTAGACAAGCACGCTAAAAATCCCTTGAAACTCAAGACTCTAGGATGACAATGGTAGTTTCTTTTCTCCTCTAATCCTTTCTCATACACTTAAATTTAAAGCTCTAGAAGAGTTGTTCATTTTCTAAATCTGTTAGTATTAGTGAATCAAGATGTTAACTAGAGATGAGGGAATCTCAGAGTTGTTTTGCTGGAGCCCACAGGTGCTGAAATCACTCTGAGGTTATGTGTGTGGCTTAGTCACAATATCTCATATTTCAAATTTCTTATGAGAACTATGCTGGGCATAGTGATTCACTTCTGTAATCCCAGTACTCAGGAGGCTGAGACAGGAGGATTGCTGTGAGTTTCAAGCCAGCGGGACCCTGTCCCAAAAAATGAAACAACAACAAAAATAAGCACTGTGTGGCTAAAGACAATACCAACAGGGTGAGTACTAAACAACTCTGGGTCTGTGTTTAGTGGAAAAATGGTTATAGCAGCCAGGCATGGCTAAAGAGACATCATCATATTAAAAGTGAATGGAGAGGACTGGAGGTATTATCTCAGTAATAGAGGCCTTGGGTTTGATCCCCAGCACTGTCGAAAAATAAAAAGTATCTGGACATAACACAGTGAAATTCAGTGTTAAGAAAATCTTGGTGTTTTGGTATTTTATATTAAAGATGATGTAAACTTGGATTTCTTTATAGGTGCCAAAGAACGTTCTGAGATCTATGAAGCATTTGAAAACATCTATCCTATTCTAAAAAGTTTTAAAAAAGGCTGAGCATATCATTCAACATTTTGCTGTTTTGAATGTGTGTATAAATTCGGCACAAAACAGCTGGATTCTTTTGGCTTTAACTGTAGATGTCCAAGTACATTTTGACTTACATAGTGATTCTATGTGAGTTACTGTGTCTAAGAAATGAAAACAATTTCTTAACTTAACATGACTCCTGTATGTTTTTCTTTCTATTTTTCGGTACCGGGGATCGAACTCGTGACCTCACACTTGCCAGGCAGGTGCTTAGGCCACTGAGCTAAAGCCCCAGCCATCCTTCTATGTTTTAAAAACTGAAGAAAAATTCACAATTTGGGAGATTTGGGGCCTTGTTAGAATATTATACAGCATTATTAAAATTGAATGCTCTCCTTTTGCTAAATGATTAACATTAATGTGTTTGCTGAAAATATAGAAATTTCAAATAATTGCATAAACTAGAAATTATGTATATCATATAGCAGAATACAAATTACTATGTTTTGCCTTTTAAAATATTGAAGTAGCTGAACATAGTGGTGCACACATGTGATACCAGCACTCTGGGAGGCTGAGGCAAGAGGATTCCAAGTTTAAGACCAGCCTGGGTGACCCTGTCTCAAAATAAAAGTTAAAAAGAAAAGTTAAAAAGAAATGTAGTTCAATGTGAACATCCTGAGTTCAATCTCCAGGGATGGGAAATAAAAGATCGCAGAGATGAACCTATTAGGCAGCACACACGGTGGGACCTGTGTGAGGAACATTAAAGTATTTTTCACTTGGAAACCATAAACTTACAGCAGTCATTCAGGTTCGGTAATCTATTTCTCAAGCAATACAGAGAAGTTTTGGGTTTCACCTACTCTTACAGTTCCATGTAATCATATTTAACCAACCCTGGTAAGATCCAGAGCATGGAGAGGTGCAGAGGCACTGGTGGTATAATTACCGGGAGCTGAGGGTGGGACGAGGACGTTTCAGGGAGGGGCAGCTCACAGGCCTCCAGGGGCTCCTGGCCCAGTGGGGACGGTGACGTGCCCCTTCAGAGAGCCTTCACAACATCATTCGGCTGCTAAGACAGGAGGCAGCACTGCGCCTTTGGGTGTGGACCGCGGGAGAGGAGTCCAGCTGGAGGGGCCCGTCAAAGGTCAGCTGCTGTAGAAGTCCTTAAGGATCGGTGTACACGTTCTGATCCAGGACCCACGCGCATTTCCCCTCCGTTGTTCAGAGCATGGTCAGACACCCGACCATCCGGAGCCTGCAGGTGAAGCCCCATCGTCTTCCGTTCCCGCCTCTCCCTTCCCCTTTCTCCTCCTCCACTAGTACACGGTCCAGGGGCGGGGACGAGGGCTGGCGGTTTAAGGCTCGATTTACAAACAAGACAGAGCTTCGGTTCAGGCTGTTTTCTCCGGTTACTGCTGGTAGAAGTAGCTGGTGGCAGTGCTGCGGTAACACCTGACAGGAGAGGAGTGCACAGAGTGGGTTCCGCGGAGGCAGGGGTACCACAGGCCAGCGGGCTCCAGGACCCCGCTTTGCGTCGTGTACCTTACCAAAAATAAAAGGGTCTTCAGCGAATTAAAATTCTCTGTCTTTCCAACCCGTTCCTCCAGCACCCTCGGGCTTAGTTCTGTTAGCTCTTGCGGAGCCCGCGGGCTCCTCAGCACAGCTGCGACGTTGGCTTTGCGCGCCTCCGGACTGCCGGAAACCCCGCTCAGGCCCCGCCTCCCGCTCGGCCCCGCCCGCGCCCAGGGTGCACCTGGTTGAAAACAAAATCCCACGTGACTGATCCTGCGAGCCGACAGTCATGGCGTCTCCCAGTGGGAAGGGAGCGCCGGAGCCCGACGCTCCTGGCTGTGGGCCCCGGCCACTGGCCCGGGACCTGGAGGACTCCGTGGACGATGCGGAGGGGCTGTACGTGGCGGTCGAGCGCTGTCCGCTGTGCAATACCACCCGCCGCCGGCTGACCTGCGCCAAGTGCGTCCAGAGCGGCGATTTTGTCTACTTCGACGGCCGCGACCGGGAGAGGTACGGCGGCTGCCGCGGCCCTATTGTTTCTTTTCTTCTGTCTCTTCCCGCCTGGTGACCAAAGGCTGAAGCTTGGGGGCTCCCTGTCGTGAGCCCTGAGCCCAAGCAGAGAGTAACTGGTCTGCGCCGGCGCCTTGCTGCCTATGGACAGGTTGAGGGAAGACGCAGTTTTCCCCTTTATCCACCTGAGAGGAGTTCTTGGGTACCAGGGGAGGAGAACTAGGTGCTGACTCCGGAAAAGTCGTTCCCTGTTCGGGTTTATAGTTCAATTCATAGTTCTGTGTTGTAGTCTTACTCAAAGCTTGGTTTAACCAGTGTTTTGTTTTTGTTTTGTTTGTTTTTAGAGAGGGTTTCGTCATGTAGTTCAGGCACGCCTTAAACTCACTTTGTAGCCCAGGCTGGCCTCGAACTTTCAGCGATCCTCCTGCCTCAGCCTCACGAGTGCTGGGATTACAGGCTTGCGCCACCATGCCCGGCAAGGCTTCTGATTTGAAAACGCAATCAAAATCATTTTCTAGGGACCAGGGGAGAATCACATAATGATTAGCTAAGAGGGATTTGGCCCCTCATAGTCTTTGTCACAAGAAGACCTTGTTCTTAGATATGAACACTAATTTGTGACCTAGGACTGGCTGGTTAGTGCCTTTTCCCGTTTGCTTCCATAGATTATGTCTGAATGCTTGTTTGGAAAGTTTTTGAGCTTCGTTTAAAACTTCAGACAGCGAGCTGTATTTCCTTAGTTAAGAGAATTCAGGAACGTGTTTCGGATTTTTGTTTTTAACAAGCTCTCCCTATATAGTATAGTTCAGGTTGGCCTTGAACTCACTGTAGCCCCAGCAGAACCACAAACCTGCCTCAGGCTTCCTAGTGCTAGGATCGCAGGTGTGTGATCTGTGAAACAAAAATACAAGTCTTCGGCAAGAGAATTGAAAAACAACAACAACAACAACAACAACAACTAGTGATTAGTTGCAGACTTTCCTGTTTCAACTGTTTAGGTTTTTCTTTATCGTGCTACTGGATTGAACCCAGCATCTTCACTCAGCTATATCCCCAGCCCTAGCAAGTGTAGGGATTCAAATTAAAATCCTGACAGCATGGATTCATGTACCCATGCTTTTAACTTCTAGACTGTACAACCTCTAGATTTGGGAATGTTTTAATTTTTCTGTGATCATGGACACTGTTGTTATCTTTGGAAATTTGTATAGCACTCTCTTTAGTTCATTGCTGTGCCTCATTAATGGACCTGATGATGGCAGTCAGGAATTGTTGTTAAATATAAAAATCAAGCCAGGTTGTTTCATTATAAGAATCTGGGTATCAGATGGAAGTGTTTAACTGATAAGAATTTATCCAGGATTAGATTCTGGATCCTCCATTTATACTTTGTTTGTTTTTGTTTGTAGATAGGATTATTTTTGTTTGTTTGTGGATAGGATTAACAAATCCTATCCACTCTTTGAAACCCGATTCTTTCACCATCCCTGGTCTGATCCCCCATCAGATTATTGCTCCCCTACTCTCTGCTTTCTCTCTTGCTTCCTGTTAGTGTAATTCTCTTATTGTCATCAGCCTAGCAACTCTCTTTCATTTTTAGGTTCAGGTCTTCCAGTGCTTTTCCTTCTTACTCAAAGTAAAAGCCAAACTTGTAATCAAGTTCTGTATTCCTGTATAATGTGTTCCTTTATCTATCTAATTTCATGTTTTCTGCATCTCCCACTCTGCTACACCAACTTGGCCTCCTTGTCAGTCTAAGAATACTCCTGCTTTAGGGCCTTTGCAGACATTTTGGTGCTTTCAAGGACTCCTCTTCTAGCTTCAGGGGCGCCTCCTTTGCTCTTGTTAGGCCTTTGCTTATACATTACTGAGACTCTTTTGAAGTTTTCACTTAAAATAGTAACCTTCCTACTTAACCTGCTTTGTATTATCCCTAGCCATTTACAGTGGTCTGGTTTACAGATTAGTTTGTTGAATTACTCCTGACTGCATTGATGCAAACTCTGGGAACAGACTTTGTTTTGTACACTGTTGTATCCTAACATAGTAGAAGCTCAAGGATTTGTGAAATGATTGAATGAATCTATGCCACCTTCACAAACTGACTATTTCACTATCATTCATCATGATTCAGTTGGTACTAAAGCCAGAAACCTGGGAGTTACCTTCAGTTTTTCCTTTTCTCTTATTTTCTGCATATAAATGATCATTCAGTCTAATTCAGTCTGACACCAAAATATAATTTGAATGTATTTACTTCTTATCCAGGCCAAGACCATTTCAGTCTGACTCATTAGTGATCTCCTTTCTTTCACTCAGACACTTTCTTCCTACTGCCTTTGTCCTCCGTGCAGTAACCTCAGTAGAAATGTAAATCAGAAGCCAGGCTTTGTGTTATGAGCCTCTAATCTCAGCACTCTGAGAGACTGAGGCAGGAGAATCAAATTTGGAGCCCAGGCTAGGTGACCCTGTCCCAGAGTAAAAGGGGCTGGAGAAGCAGCTTCATGTAAACACTCTGTGTACAATCCTCAGTGCTGAAAAAACCACAACAACAGAAACAAACCAACCAACCAACAAGTGAGCTTTGGGTTCATGCTGTATTAACTTGATTCCAAGTTTCACAACTTGCTAATGTGATTTTGAAATAGTTTCTTAACCTCTTATGCTTATGTCATTTTGGAAATGGCAGGGTTCTGGCTTCAGAGGTTTCTGGTAGTGCTTACATAAGACTATGTAAGAGTAGGCATTTAAAGTGCTTTGCAGGAGCCAGCTATGGTGGCCCACTCCTATAATCCCAGCACTTGGGAGGCTGAGGCACGAGGATTGTTGCAGGTTTGAGACCATCCTGGACTCAAAGTGAGCTCAAGGCCAGCCTGAACTGCACAGTGAGAACCTGTCTCAAAAAGACCAAAATAAATAAATAAATAAATAAAAACTAAAAAATAAAGTGCTTTGTGGGATGCCCAGCATATATTAAGCAGTCAAAAAATAGACTCACCATTCTTGCTCCATCCTCATGAGCCTTCCCTCAGGTCTTCAAGCATAGGAAATGTTTCACCACTGAACCTTTCTTGTTTGCTCTGCATGGAAGACTTTTCCTTTTGATGGGCACTTTTATTGTTCACATGTGAACTTGAATGTTAACTTCCTCAGTGAGGCCTTCCCTGATCTTCCTCACTAAAGTATATTCCTACCTCCATTATTGGCTGTCACAGCACTCAGTTTGTTTCTGTCTTGGTGCTAAGCAGGATGTGTAACGTTATTATTATAGGAAAATATGCACATCCAGAATAGAGTTTCATGAAGAGCTGGCTTCTGGTTTTGTTCTATCATAACACCAGCTCAGAAGCAGGGCAGAAGGTAGCACCTAGCCGTATTATTGAAGGAGTAGCCAAGGCAGTGGCTTTTAAAACTTACATAAAAATTCTGAGCATTGAGGTCAGTTTTCAGAACAGAGATACGTTATTACAGATTTCTTTTCCTGACCAAGCAGAAAAGTGAAAAACAAAGACCTGAACCATTCATAATTTAGAAATAAAAAAGAAGTCTTTAGGTTTGGTTCAGGGATAAAGGGACTATACAGTGGTGTGCTCAGTCTGCTTCAGTCACCAGTCTTTCTGTTTTCTGAACTGTATGTGCCTACAAGAAGGGGTTGGTTGAAACTGGGGGTGTAGTTCAGTGGTAGCAAACTTGCTCAGCATGCATGAAGCCCCGAGCTCAGTCCCCAGTGCCCTGGGGTGGTGGTGGTAGTTTTTCTTTATTTTTAGAACATCATTGGGTCCAGTGTCTAGGACAGTGAAAGACTCGTGGGACCCAGTCCCATGTCCTAATGGCCAAAATACTTTTCAGTGGGCTCCCTTTGGGTACTGTTATATGTGAAGGTTATTCCTGCAGGTTACAGAAGAGAAAGGCTGTTCTCTGCGCTGAGGAATTACACTGGGTGCTAGTAGGCCTTGAATTCTTGGACCAAAGGTTGATTGTGAGCTCTGCTACTGTCTTTGTTATTTATGAAAAATACTGTATTCTGTGCCTGCTTTCATACTCTTTGCTTTTAACTTTGCGAAAAGCCTCTCCCTCACTGGGAAGCATTTTCATTTTTTAACCTATTTGCTCTTTAAGGAACAAAGAAGAGGACTGGTACTAAGCAGTACCCTGAGGATAAACTTTGAACCTAGTACTCACTGTGGGGCAGTTTAAAATTACAAGCCTCCTAAAGGAATGTAATTTTCTGGATTATACATTTATCGGACATCAAGATGGTACTATTATGCAATACACAACTGACAGATTGAGTAATCTTGCCACTGAAAAGTCAAAATTGGCTACCACTTTATTATAGGTGGAGGAATGGTACTGGGAACATGTTCTAAGGAAACCCGGGGAAATACACCTACTGGTATAGGAGCCAGCGATTTTCAAGTGTAGAAGAAAAGACACGTTTTGGTTTTATATGAGCACATGTTCAGCAATGATACTGTGTTGTAACTTTAACAATATATGATTATAATTTTCCACAAAACTGAAATATAGGCTATTAAACACACTGAAAAATGGTGGGGGATTTAGATAGGGAGGGCTCAGCTAAGATCCATTACATATTTCTGTTTCCCTTACTGAATCTTTGGTTTTCAGGCACCGTGGCCTGTGAAAACTGCCTGGAGAGTTCAGTTGTGTAAGCTGTGGTCAGTAGAATAAAAGCCCCATGGGAGGCCAGATGCGCCCCATCTTTAGGAAGAGTCTGTCGACCGTGATACTGTTTCAGTTTGTTTTCTGGAAGGGTCTTAGCATCCATTCATGCAGCTTACTAGTAGCATTGTCACCAACAGATGTGCATGTGCTAAGAAAATAGAACTTTTTCAGTAAGCATCTTGGAGAACTCTTTCCGTTTACTTTGTAGAATTTATAAAAGGTTTCCACACTGACTGTTGCCTGTTTCTACCACAACCCCCTGAGTTAGGATTCTGTTTTGAAGATGAGGAAACTGAAGCTCAGTGTTGTTGAGACTGACTTACTCCTGGGCCATGTTAAGTTCACTTTCTTTTTTTTTTTTTTTTTCTTTTTTTGTAATTTTTATTTTAAAGAGAATAAAACCAGGAAAAACAAAACAGAATAAAGCCAATCAAAACAAAACAGTATAAGTAACACAGGACTTCAAAACAAGATAATAGGAAATCAACAATGGTCACCGTAATGCCTCTTGTTGTCTTCAAAATAGCTGCCCATACCTTCAGACATAGTGAAATCAAACAAAACAGAAC